>QXTE01000633.1:93649-143970 GCA_003942145.1 Platysternon megacephalum | reverse complement strand
CACACACCCCCCCCAGCCCTCATCCCTGCCCCCCTCCTCCCCCCCAGGTCTGGGGTCCCAGCTGCCAGCCCCATGCCTTTTAAAAGATCAGCATTTTAATTTAATTTTAAATGAAGCTTCTTAAACATTTTGAAAACCTTGTTTACTTTACATACAACAATAGTTTAGTTATATAATATATACTTATAGCGAGAGACCGTCTAAAAAACGTTAAAATGTATTACCGGCACGCAAAACCTTAAATTAAAGTGAATAAATGAAGACTCGGCACACCACTTCTGAAAGGTTGCCTACCCCTGTTCTAGACACTACAATCATCATCATCATCATCTCAAAGAAGAACATAAGGGAAATATTTGGCATCTTTCCTAGGCCAGATGAATGGAAACTCTGTAATTTGGGGTATGGAAAGCAATGCACATTCCTTGGTCAAAGTCGCTTTCAGGTTTCTTTTATAGCAAAAAATAAGAGAAAATCAGCACATATTCTCTGGCCCTTCCTGACAGAATTGCTGATGCAGGCTGTGTCTAAACCCCATGTGGTTTAGGTATGGCTGTACAGGTCCAAACCCTGACTGGTTAATCCTTACTGTTTTTCAACCAGCCATTCAAACTTTTGTGAAAATTCAAACTTTCGGATACTTTGGAAAAATTCAAGAATATTTTGCATTAACATTTTTTGCCACTTTTCAATGAAATTCAAAGCAATTGGATATTCACATCTGATAGGCAGCTCTAATATTCCTGATTGATAGCTAGAGGGTGTGTATGGAAAGAGCGAGCAAGAACGCTATATGGTTGTAGCCAGAGTACTCCCCATGGCTTTGGGAGACCCCCAGTTCAAGCCCCCCTCCACCTGAAGTGTCCCAACCACTGGGCTATGGGATATTCTGATGGGGGCTCCCTCAATCTCTCCTGTGGAAGCTGTTCCAATGCCTAAGTCCTAAGGGCTAGATTTACAAAGGGGACTCAGGCTCAGTGCTGCAATGCCTAACTTTAGGCACCCCGCAGCCTGGCGGAATCTAGAGCTCTGAGTCAGGTGCTCAGGGTGCTTATACAATGCAGGGGTAGAGTTAGGTACCTAAGAAAGGTGTTAACAAAGGCCAGCATGCTGAACGGCATACTCCCTGAGCACGTTCACCCTGATGGGATTTGAAAGTGTCCACGAGCTGCGAATCCTGCTCTTCCCGGTATTTCTCCTCATCTACCTTTCCACCGTGGCCATGAATTGCCTGATAGCAGCTTTCGTTGTAGTTGACCATCACCTTCACACCCCCATGTATCTCTTCCTGGGGAGTTTGTCCTGTTTAGATGTCTGCTACACATCCTTCATTATACCCCCGATGCTGAAGTATTTCCTGACAGGGGATAACACTGTTTCTGTTAGCGCCTGTATCACACAATTATATTTCTTTGGGTTCTCAGTAGCTACTGAGTGTTTCCTCATCAGCTATGTATTACGATCACTATTTGGCCATATGTGACCCATTGCACTGTTCATCCCTCATGGACTTCAAGGCCTGCATCAAATTAGTGGCTGAGTCCTAGCTCACCGGCTTGCTGATTAGTATCATAATCATCTTCTTCATAGCACAGTTCAATTTTTGTAGCCCCAGTGAAATTCACCATTTCTTCAGTCCTGGGGCCGGTTTTGTTCAACATCTTCATTAATGATCTAGATGATGGGATGGATTACACCCTCAGCAAATTCACGGATGACACTAAGCTGGGGGGAGAGGTAGATATACTGGAGGGTAGGGATAGGGTCCAGAATGATCTAGACAAATTGGAGGATTGGGCCAAAAAAAATCCAATGAGGTTCAACAAGGACAAGTGCAGAGTCCTGCACTTAGGATGGAAGAATCCCATGCATTGCTACAGGCTGGGGACTGACTGGCTAAGCAGCAGTTCTGCAGAAAAGGACCTGTGGATTATAGTGGATGAGAAGTTGGATATGAGTCAACAGTGTGCCCTTGTTGCCAAGAATGCTAACAGCATATTGGGCTGCATTAGCAGGAGCATTGCCAGCAGATCGAGGGAAGTGATTATTCCCCTCTATTCTGTGCTGCTTAGGCCACATCTGGAGTACTGCATCCAGTTTTGGGCCCCCCACTACAGAAGGGATGTGAACAAATTGGAGAGAGTCCAGCAGAGGGCAATGAAAATGATTAGGGGGATGGGACACATGACTTATGAGGAGAGGCTGAGAGAACTGGGCTTATTTATTCTGCAAAAGAGAAGAGTGAGGGGGGATTTGATAGCAGCCTTCAACTACCTGAAGGGGAGTTCCAAAGAAGATGGAGCTAGGCTGTTCTCAGTGGTGGCAGATGACAAAACAAGGAGCAATGGTTTCAAATTGAAGTGTGGGAGGTCTAGGTTGGATATTAGGAAAAACTATTTCACTAGGAGGGTGGTGAAGCACTGGAATAGGTTACCTAGGGACTTGGTGGAATCTCCATCCTTAGAGGTTTTTAAGGCCCATCTTGACAAAGCCGTGGCTGAGATGATTTAGTTGGGATTAGGTCCTGCTTTGAGCAGGGGGTTGGACTAGATGACCTCCTGAGGTCTCTTCCAACCCTAATCTTCTATGATTCTATAATTTGATACCCATGATAAAACTCTCCTGCAGCAACACTCACCTGATAAGCCTGGTGGAATTCATAGAGGCTTCCATATGCGAAGTCCCACCCTTTCTACTAACTCTGATCTCCTATGTTTATATCATTGGTACCATCTTGAGAATCCCTTCCACCACCAGGAGGCTAAAGGCCGTTTCCACCTGTTCCTCTCACCTTTCAGTGGTGACCATTTTCCATGGCACTCTAATCATCACCTACATGGTGCCATCAGCCAACCCTTCAATAGATATCAATAAATTATTTTCTCTCTTTTACTTGGTCCAGTGGTTAATCCCCTTGTATATACTCTGAGAAACAAGACATGCATGAAGCCATGAGGAAATCCATCAGCAAATGGTTTACCAGCAGTGGAAATCTGACACTGCCAAACTAAGTCTTTGGTTGCAATAAGACAGAGAAGTGGGTTGGTTTTGTCAAAAATGCTTAAGGGAGTTAGGTGCCCCTTTGAAAATCCCAATCAAAATTATCTGGTCCTGATTCATCACTTTATCACTCCGTCTTTATGCTGCTGTAGGTCCATTGGGAACCATGGGAGTACAGAATAGATTTTTTAAATAAACAAAGGATATGTCTACACAGCCCACAGAAGTGAGCCTCCCAGCCTGTACATTTTTAATAGTGAGAGTAATTAACCATTGGAACAACTTACCAGTGGTGGATTCTCCATCACTGACAATTTTTAAATCAAGACGGGATATTTTCCTAAAAGATGTGTTCTGGGAATTACTTCAGGGACGTTCTATGGCCTGTGTTGTAGCTCCTCACCATCAGGCAGCCAGAAAGCACTACTGCAGAGAGGCCAAAAAGCACCTTATTGAATACATTTTGTGATGCAGGCAACATTAATTGCTACATCCCACCACCACCAATGAAAAGTCCTCATATTTTTGGGCTAATCTCATCGCCTTTTGGGGACCTTTGGAGACTGACTTGTGATATTGGAAGTTTTAGGGTTGTCAGCGCTGCATTTAAACAGGCCCCATTTCAATTTATCTCAAAGTGGACTCATATTCAGTCCCCAAAGCTTCCTTGCTAAGAATCCTGAATGAAATCTATTTGTGTCACTCAATATTGTATTGCTTTCAGAGGAGGAATTTTTTAAGGACTCAATAATATTTTATGCAGTACAGAAGCATGTCTTTAATTTGTCCATGGTATAATGTGTGTGTGGCATTAAAATATTACAATACATAAATTGTGTATTGAGGACTAGACTGTGACACTTGTTACTTCAGTGTAAATCAGTACTAACAATTTTGATTTGAATCCTATTTCTCCAGCTATACACCAGGTTAAATGAAATAAGAATCTGTCTGGTACTTTTAATTCAAATGAATAAGAGGGGGGAAAACATTTCAAATGTGACACCTATTGCATTATCTGCTGTTTTGCTTTTTGTTCCAGTTTTCCTGATAATTAGCCATTTCAGTCTCACTTCTTCATATATAAGTATAAATAATTGCTTGATTCATTATAACTTAAATACAAACACAATTCAGTCTCAGTCACACATTAGTTACCCATTTCTAATAGCCACTGCCATCTCATGGTCATTGCAGCATAACTGTCCCTTCCCCAACCCCACCATCTGCTGCCCCTAGTGCCTGTTATACAGTATCATAGAATCATAGGACTGGAAGGGACCTCGAGAGGTCATCTAGTCCAGTCCCCTGCACTCACAGCAGGACTAAGTATTATCTAGACTGGGGTGGGCAAACTTTTTGGCCTGAGGGCCACATGGGGTTTCCAAAATTGAATGGAGGTCCGGTTAGGGGAGGCTGTGCCTCCCCAAACAGCCAGGCGTGGGACGGCCCCCGCCCCCTACCTGACCCCCCCCGCTTCTTGCCCTCTGACAGCCCCCCTGGGACACCTACCCCAGCCAACGCCCCCTGTTCCCTGTCCCCTGATGCCCCCCCCAGGACTCCTGCCCCATCCACCCCCCCTGCTCCCTGTCCCCTGATGGCCCCTGGACCCCCCGCCCTTGACTGCCCCCGTCAACCCATCCAACCCCCCCCTCCTTCCTGACTGCCCCCCTGGGACCCCTGCCCCCATTCAACCACCCCTGTTCCCTGCCCTCTGACTGCCCCAACCCCTATCCACACCCACACCCCCGCCCCCTGACCACCACCCCAAACTCCCCTACCCTCTTACTGCACTGCCTGGAGCACCGGTGGTTAGCGGCACTACAGCCACGCCTCCCAGAGCACTGGGTCAGGCCATGGTTCTGCAGCTGTGCTGCCCGGCTGCCCAGAACATTGCGCCAGCGGCGCAGTGAGCTGAGGCTGTGGGGGAGGGGGAACAGCAGGGAAGGGGCCAGGGGCTAGCCTCCTGGGCCAGGAGCTCAGGGACCGGGCAGGAGGGTCCCACGGGCCAGATGTGGCCCACGTGCCGTAGTTTTCCCACCTCTGATCTAGACCATCCCTGACAGGTGTTTGTCTAACCGGTTTTTAAAAATCTCCAATGAGGGAGATTCCACAACCTCCCTAGGCAATTATTCCAGTGGTTAAACACACTGACAATTAGGCTATTTTTCCTAATGTCCAACCTAAACCTCCCTTGCTGCAATTTAAAGTCCATTGCTTCTTGTCCTATCCTCAGAGGTTAAGAACAATTTTCTCCCTCCTCCTTGTAACAACCTTTTATGTACTTGAAAACTGTTATCATGTTCCCTCTCAGTCTTCTCTTTTCCAAACTAAACAAACCCAATTTTTTCAACCTTCCCACATAGGTTATGATTTCTAGACCTTTAATCATTTTTGTTGCTCTTCTCTGGACTTTTTCCAATTTGTCCACATCTATCCTGCAATGTGGCATCCAGAACTGGACACAATGCTCCAGCTGAGACCTAATCAGCATGGAGTAGAGCGGAAGAATTACTTCTTGTGTCTTACTTACAACACTCCTGCTAATACATCTCAGAATGATGTTCACTTTTTTTGAAACAGTGTTACACTTGTGGTCCAGTATGACCCCAAGATCCCTTTCCGCAGTACTCCTTCCTAGGCAGTCATTTCCCATTTTGCATGTGTGCAACTGATTGTTCCTTCCTTTGTCCTCATTGAATTTCATCCTATTTACTTCAGATCCTTTCTCCAGTTTGTCCAGATCATTTAAAATTATAATCCTATCCTCCAAAGCACTTGCAACCTCTCCCAGCTTTGTATCATCTGCAAACTTTATAAGTGTACTCTCTATGCCATTATCTAAATCATTGATGAAGATATTGAAGAGAACCGGAGCCAGAACTGATCCCTGTGGGACCCCACTCGTCATTCCTTTCCAGCATGACTGTGAACCATTGATAATTACTCTCTGGGAATGGTTTTCCACCCTGTTGTGCACCCACCTAATAGTTCCATCTAGGTTGTATTTCCCTAGTTTGTTTATGAGAAGGTCATGTGAGACAGTATCAAAAGTCTTATTAAAGTCAAGATGTATCACATCTACCACTTCCCCCGTATCCACAAGGCTTGTTACCCTGTCAAAGAAAGCTATCAGGTTGGTTTGATATGATTTGTTCTTGACAAATCCATGGTAACTGTTACTTATCACCTTATTATCTTCTAGATGTTTGCAAATTGTTTGCTTAATTATTTGCTCCATTATCTTTCCAGGTACAGAAGTTAAAATGACTGCTTTGTAATTCCCTGGGTTGTCCTTATTTCCCTTTTTATAGATTGGCATTATATTTGCCCTTTTCCAGTATTCTGGAATCTCTCCCATCTTCTATGACTTCTCAAAAATAATCGCTAATGACTCAGATATCTCCTCAGTCAGCTCCTTGACTACTCTAGGATACATTTCATCAGGCCCTGGTGACTTGAAGACATCTAACTTGTCTAAGTAATTTTTAATTTGTTCTTTCCTTATTTTAGCCTCTGATCCTACCTCATTTTCACTGGCATTCATTATGTTAGACCTCCAATCGCCACCAACCTTCTTGGTGAAAACCAAAACAAATAAGTCATTAAGCACCTCTGCCATTTCCACATGTTCTGTTATTGTTTCCCCCCTCTCATTGAATAATGGGCCTACCCTGTCCTTGGTCTTCCTCTTGCTTCTTATGTATTTGTAGAATGTTTTCTTGTTACCCTCTATGTCTCTAGCTAGTTTGATCTCGTTTTGTGCCTTGGCCTTTCTAATTATGTCCCTATATACTTGTGTTATTTGTTTATATTCATCCTTTGTAATTTGACCCTAGTTTCCACTTTTTGTAGAACTCTTTTGATTTTTAGATCATCGAAGATCTCCTGTTTAAACCAGTGTGGTCTCTTGCCATACTTCCTACACAGTGGATAATTTGCTGTTCTCCCTCCTATCATTCCTTAGAATCATGAACGCTACCATTTCATGATCACTTTCACCCAACCTGCCTTCCACTTTCAAATTCTCAATCAGTTCCTCCCTATTTGTCAAAATCAAATCTAGAACAGCCTTTTCCCTAGTAGCTTTTTCCACCCCCTGAAATAAAAAATTGTCTCCAGTACAGAACTTGTTGGATAATCTGTGCCCTGCTGTGTTATTTTCCCAACAGATGTCTAGGTAGTTGAAGTTCCCCATCACCACCAAGTCCTGTGCTTTGGATGATTTTGTTAGTTGTTTAAAAAAAGCCTCACCCACCTCTTTTTCCTGGTTAGGTGGTCTGTAGTAGACCCCTACCATGACATCTCCCTTGTTTTTTTACCCCTTTTATCCTTACCCAGAGACTTTCAACAAGTCTGTCTCCTATTTCCATCTCAACCTCAGTCCAAGTGTATACATTTTTAATATATACGGCAACACCTCCTCCCTTTTTTCTCTGCCTGTCCTTCCTGAGCAACCTGTACCCTTTATTCCAATATTCCAGTCATGTGTATTCTCCCACCAAGTAAGTTGTGTTTATTTACTAGCATTTCGAGTTCTTCCTGCTTATTCCCCATATTTCTCGCATTAGTATACAGACCTCTAAGATACTGATTTGATTTCCCCTCTCAGTTTTGTCTTGTCTCTCCCTTATCCCTGCTATAACAACCCATGCTCCCCCCCAAATTCTGACCCATCGCCCAGGGGGAGTTTGAGTGGGAGTTCCCATTGGAGGAGAAGGTATTTGTATTTGCGTCTGTATTTGCGTCTGTCTTTGTAGTGTGTGTTTCTATAGAGGCCAGTAGGGGCAGACTGCTGACTGCCTGACTGCCGACCGAGAGGGCAGCCGAGCCCTAATTAGGGGGCGGAGCTTGGCTGAGGAGGGGGCCTATAAAAGCGGCCGCCCAGCCAGGCAGCGGCATAGCTGCGAGCAGCGGCACAGGAGCAGGCGAACAGGGCTGCTAACAGGGGAGTTTGAGTGGGAGTTCCCATTGGAGGAGAAGGTATTTGTATTTGCGTCTGTATTTGCGTCTGTCTTTGTAGTGTGTGTTCTATAGAGGCCAGTAGGGGCAGACTGCTGACTGCCTGACTGCCGACCGAGAGGGCAGCAGAGCCCTAATTAGGGGGCGGAGCTTGGCTGAGGAGGGGGCCTATAAAAGCGGCCGCCCAGCCAGGCAGCGGCATAGCTGCGAGCAGCGGCACAGGAGCAGGCGAACAGGGCTGCTAACAGGGGAGTTTGAGTGGGAGTTCCCATTGGAGGAGAAGGTATTTGTATTTGCGTCTGTATTTGCGTCTGTCTTTGTAGTGTGTGTTCTATAGAGGCCAGTAGGGGCAGACTGCTGACTGCCTGACTGCCGACCGAGAGGGCAGCAGAGCCCTAATTAGGGGGCGGAGCTTGGCTGAGGAGGGGGCCTATAAAAGCGGCCGCCCAGCCAGGCAGCGGCATAGCTGCGAGCAGCGGCACAGGAGCAGGCGAACAGGGCTGCTAACAGGGGAGTTTGAGTGGGAGTTCCCATTGGAGGAGAAGGTATTTGTATTTGCGTCTGTATTTGCGTCTGTCTTTGTAGTGTGTGTTCTATAGAGGCCAGTAGGGGCAGACTGCTGACTGCCTGACTGCCGACCGAGAGGGCAGCAGAGCCCTAATTAGGGGGCGGAGCTTGGCTGAGGAGGGGGCCTATAAAAGCGGCCGCCCAGCCAGGCAGCGGCATAGCTGCGAGCAGCGGCACAGGAGCAGGCGAACAGGGCTGCTAACAGGGGAGTTTGAGTGGGAGTTCCCATTGGAGGAGAAGGTATTTGTATTTGCGTCTGTATTTGCGTCTGTCTTTGTAGTGTGTGTTCTATAGAGGCCAGTAGGGGCAGACTGCTGACTGCCTGACTGCCGACCGAGAGGGCAGCAGAGCCCTAATTAGGGGGCGGAGCTTGGCTGAGGAGGGGGCCTATAAAAGCGGCCGCCCAGCCAGGCAGCGGCATAGCTGCGAGCAGCGGCACAGGAGCAGGCGAACAGGGCTGCTAACAGGGGAGTTTGAGTGGGAGTTCCCATTGGAGGAGAAGGTATTTGTATTTGCGTCTGTATTTGCGTCTGTCTTTGTAGTGTGTGTTCTATAGAGGCCAGTAGGGGCAGACTGCTGACTGCCTGACTGCCGACCGAGAGGGCAGCAGAGCCCTAATTAGGGGGCGGAGCTTGGCTGAGGAGGGGGCCTATAAAAGCGGCCGCCCAGCCAGGCAGCGGCATAGCTGCGAGCAGCGGCACAGGAGCAGGCGAACAGGGCTGCTAACAGGGGAGTTTGAGTGGGAGTTCCCATTGGAGGAGAAGGTATTTGTATTTGCGTCTGTATTTGCGTCTGTCTTTGTAGTGTGTGTTCTATAGAGGCCAGTAGGGGCAGACTGCTGACTGCCTGACTGCCGACCGAGAGGGCAGCAGAGCCCTAATTAGGGGGCGGAGCTTGGCTGAGGAGGGGGCCTATAAAAGCGGCCGCCCAGCCAGGCAGCGGCATAGCTGCGAGCAGCGGCACAGGAGCAGGCGAACAGGGCTGCTAACAGGGGAGTTTGAGTGGGAGTTCCCATTGGAGGAGAAGGTATTTGTATTTGCGTCTGTATTTGCGTCTGTCTTTGTAGTGTGTGTTCTATAGAGGCCAGTAGGGGCAGACTGCTGACTGCCTGACTGCCGACCGAGAGGGCAGCAGAGCCCTAATTAGGGGGCGGAGCTTGGCTGAGGAGGGGGCCTATAAAAGCGGCCGCCCAGCCAGGCAGCGGCATAGCTGCGAGCAGCGGCACAGGAGCAGGCGAACAGGGCTGCTAACAGGGGAGTTTGAGTGGGAGTTCCCATTGGAGGAGAAGGTATTTGTATTTGCGTCTGTATTTGCGTCTGTCTTTGTAGTGTGTGTTCTATAGAGGCCAGTAGGGGCAGACTGCTGACTGCCTGACTGCCGACCGAGAGGGCAGCAGAGCCCTAATTAGGGGGCGGAGCTTGGCTGAGGAGGGGGCCTATAAAAGCGGCCGCCCAGCCAGGCAGCGGCATAGCTGCGAGCAGCGGCACAGGAGCAGGCGAACAGGGCTGCTAACAGGGGAGTTTGAGTGGGAGTTCCCATTGGAGGAGAAGGTATTTGTATTTGCGTCTGTATTTGCGTCTGTCTTTGTAGTGTGTGTTCTATAGAGGCCAGTAGGGGCAGACTGCTGACTGCCTGACTGCCGACCGAGAGGGCAGCAGAGCCCTAATTAGGGGGCGGAGCTTGGCTGAGGAGGGGGCCTATAAAAGCGGCCGCCCAGCCAGGCAGCGGCATAGCTGCGAGCAGCGGCACAGGAGCAGGCGAACAGGGCTGCTAACAGGGGAGTTTGAGTGGGAGTTCCCATTGGAGGAGAAGGTATTTGTATTTGCGTCTGTATTTGCGTCTGTCTTTGTAGTGTGTGTTCTATAGAGGCCAGTAGGGGCAGACTGCTGACTGCCTGACTGCCGACCGAGAGGGCAGCAGAGCCCTAATTAGGGGGCGGAGCTTGGCTGAGGAGGGGGCCTATAAAAGCGGCCGCCCAGCCAGGCAGCGGCATAGCTGCGAGCAGCGGCACAGGAGCAGGCGAACAGGGCTGCTAACAGGGGAGTTTGAGTGGGAGTTCCCATTGGAGGAGAAGGTATTTGTATTTGCGTCTGTATTTGCGTCTGTCTTTGTAGTGTGTGTTCTATAGAGGCCAGTAGGGGCAGACTGCTGACTGCCTGACTGCCGACCGAGAGGGCAGCAGAGCCCTAATTAGGGGGCGGAGCTTGGCTGAGGAGGGGGCCTATAAAAGCGGCCGCCCAGCCAGGCAGCGGCATAGCTGCGAGCAGCGGCACAGGAGCAGGCGAACAGGGCTGCTAACAGGGGAGTTTGAGTGGGAGTTCCCATTGGAGGAGAAGGTATTTGTATTTGCGTCTGTATTTGCGTCTGTCTTTGTAGTGTGTGTTCTATAGAGGCCAGTAGGGGCAGACTGCTGACTGCCTGACTGCCGACCGAGAGGGCAGCAGAGCCCTAATTAGGGGGCGGAGCTTGGCTGAGGAGGGGGCCTATAAAAGCGGCCGCCCAGCCAGGCAGCGGCATAGCTGCGAGCAGCGGCACAGGAGCAGGCGAACAGGGCTGCTAACAGGGGAGTTTGAGTGGGAGTTCCCATTGGAGGAGAAGGTATTTGTATTTGCGTCTGTATTTGCGTCTGTCTTTGTAGTGTGTGTTCTATAGAGGCCAGTAGGGGCAGACTGCTGACTGCCTGACTGCCGACCGAGAGGGCAGCAGAGCCCTAATTAGGGGGCGGAGCTTGGCTGAGGAGGGGGCCTATAAAAGCGGCCGCCCAGCCAGGCAGCGGCATAGCTGCGAGCAGCGGCACAGGAGCAGGCGAACAGGGCTGCTAACAGGGGAGTTTGAGTGGGAGTTCCCATTGGAGGAGAAGGTATTTGTATTTGCGTCTGTATTTGCGTCTGTCTTTGTAGTGTGTGTTCTATAGAGGCCAGTAGGGGCAGACTGCTGANCCTGGGAGTTAGTACCGATTTTAAATGTTGGGATATTGGGAGTCTTTTCCTAAGTGTCAGGATAGAGAATATTGGCCACATGCTCGGGGTTCAGCTGATCGCCATATTTGGGGTCGGGAAGGAATTTTCCTCCGGGGTAGATTGGCAGAGGCCCTGGAGGTTTTTCGCCTTCCTCCGAGCATGGGGCAGGGGTTGTTTGCTAGAGGATTATCTGCTGCTTGAAGTCACCAAATCAGGATTTGGGGACTTCAACAGCTGAGTCAAGGGCGAGAGTTATTTCAGGGGTGGGTGGGTCAACTTTTGTGGCCTGCATCATGCAGGAGGTCAGACTAGATGATCATAATGGTCCCTTCTGATCTCAAGTTCTATGATTCTATGATTCTAGGTCTCCATGTTTTTGACTTGCCTGTGGGCTTTGGTCATCTGCCCCCTTCAAACCTAGTTTAAATCCCTCCTCACTAGGTTAGCCAGTCTGTAGCCAAATATGCTCTTCCCCTTCCTCGATAGGTGGACCCCATCTCTGTTTAGCAGTCCTTCTTCCTGGAACAGCATCCCATGGTCAAGGAAGCCGAAGTCCTCCTGGCAACACCATCCTTGCAGCCAGGCATTCACATCCAGGATGCATCTGTCTCTACCTGGGCCCCTACCCTTGACTGGAAGAATCGAAGAGAACACCATCTGTGCTCCCAACTCCTTCACCCTTACTCCCAGAGCCCTGAAGTGACTTCTGATCTGCTGAGGTTCATACCTTGCAGTAGCATTAGTGTCCACATGGATGAGTAGCATGGGGTAGTAGTCAGAGGACCAGATGATCCTCGACAATCCCTCTGTATTGTCTTGGATACGGGCCCTGGCAGGCAGCATACCTCCTGGGATGCCATGTCAGGGCAACAGATGGGTGCCTCCATTCCCCTCAGAGTAGTCACCAATCACCACTACCCTACATTTCCTCTTGGGAGTGGTGGCTGTGATCCTCCCAGCCTAGTGTGTTCATGGCTTCTCCTCCTCCACCTTTGGGGGTGATTCCTAATATCGCTTGTTGCCAGGGCAGCATAACGGTTCTCCATCACCATGGTGGGTGGTTTGGGAGTAGGTGTGGAGCACTGCCTGCTGCCAGAAGTAACCAGCAGCCAGTGTTCTCCCTGTGACAGAGCCTTATCCTCCTCCCCCAGTGGTGTGACAGCAGTCTTCTGTAGCTCGATAGCTTCCTCAGCCTTGGATATCTCCATGTGAATACTGTCAATGAATTCCTTGTGTGCACGGATGCTCCTCAACCTAGCCACCTCCTCCTGTAGTTCTCCCACCTGTTTCCTGACAGATTCCACCAGAGGCACTTTTCACACTGGATGGTCCCCCACAGTCTGGCTTTCTGTGAGTGGGAAATGCAGGCCACAGTCTCTGAAAATCCGCACCAGGATCTGGGTAAAGGCATCCATGGTTAGGTTGTCTGTCAGGATACAGGTGCAGATGGAGGAGACAGAAGCGGTGTTGGCGCTGACGATGCGGCCTTTCCTAACCATTCCCCCCCAGAAACTCCCTCTCAAACTCCCCTGTTTGCGGTCCCCTGTTCACTATAGCCACCTTTCCCAACCCCACACTCTGCTGTCCCTACTGCCCATTACACAGTATAGCCTCCTCTTCCCTGCCTCCACCCTCTGCTGCCCCTAGTGCCTATTATATGGTATAGTTACCCATTTCCCATCACTAGGTCCCTACCAAACTCACGGCCATGAAAAATGAGTCACAGACCATGAAATCTGGTCTTTTGTGTGCTTTTACCCTATACTATACAGATTTCATGGGGAAGACCAGCATCTCTCAAATTGGGGATCCTGGCCCAAAAGGGAGTTGCAGTGGGGTTGCAAGGCTATTTTAGGGGGGCGTAGTATTTCCACCCTTACTTCTGTGCTGCCTTTAGTGCTGGGCGACCGGAGAGTAGTAGCTCTTGGCCTGGTGCCCAGCTCTGAAGGCAGAGCCCCACCAGCAGCAGCACAGAAGTAAGGGTGGCAATACCATACCATGCCACCCTACTTCTGCGCTGCTGCCTTCAGAATTGGGTAGCTGGAGAGTGGCGGCTGCTGATTGAGGGTCCTGTTTTGCAGGCAGCAGCACAGAAGTAAAGGTGGCAATACCATGCCATGCCATCCTTATTTCTGCGCTGCTGCCAGCAACGGCTCTGTCTTCAGAGCTGGGTTCCCAGCCAGAAGCCACCGCTCTCCAGTTGCCCAGCTCTGAAGGCAGAGCCACCGCCAGTAGCACCGCAGAAGTAAGAGTGCAGTACCGCAACCCCCCTACAATAACATTGCGACCCCCCCACAACTCCTTTTTGGGTCAGGACCTCTACAGTTACAACACTCTGAAATTTTAGATTTAAATCATGAAATTTACTATTTTTAAAATCCTATGATCGTGAAATTGACCAAACTGGACAGTGAATTTGGTAGGGTTCTACCCATCACCTTTCCCATCCCTACCAACCCGGCAAGAGGGGAGTATCTCAGAGCCCAAGCTCCAGCTCAAGCCCAAATGTGTATTTTTAGCCCTGTATTGCAAGCCCCACATGCTTGAGCTCTGATACTCACTGCTGCAGGGTTTTTTTCTCTCTTTTGATGTACACAGAGTCAGGGGACAGGAGTTAAGCCCAGTGTCAGAGACGGAGTCAGGAACCAGGAAAACGAGCAGGGTTGGAGCATAACAGGAAGAAGACAGGAGCAGCACTGGAGCAAGGCTGGGAACAAGGTGGGAAATAAGGAAGGTACAGGAGCAATCACAGCTGCCGGAGTAAGCATTGAACACTGAGCATAGTGCTGCTGCTATGCTCATCTGCAGGCCTGGTGATGTCTCTTAGCCAGCTGGGGAGCCTGGTTGATCAGGGTGTTCAGCTGCAGGTCAGTTAGCTGGTCCCGGGCTCAGCTGCAGGCCCTGGTGCCTTACACTGTCATAGGCCCTACACTGCTCATGGTGATTCCCTTTTAATTCAAGTACTTTTGGAAGTATCATTTTGGGAAGATCGCCACCCTCTGGATCTACTGGACTAGCCATGGGAATGATTCCAAAAGCAGGGGCATCCAAACATCTCAGGTTGGCACTGCCACTCCCTCCCCCTGCCAAAAAAGAAAAAAAAATGGCACCAAAAATCAGTGGCCATAAACCCATCCTCTGAGGAACTGTAGAGGCAACAGACGGAACAGAGGCAACAAGGCACAAAAGAGGTTTTTCTCACCATAGACAGCGGGTATATTAGGCCAATGGAGGCTAAGTCTCCCCAAATGGGACGTGGCACACCTCCCTTTGGAGGTGCCCCGGCCTGCTGCCTTTAGAGCATTGCCACTGAA
This sequence comes from Platysternon megacephalum, assembly GCA_003942145.1. Taxonomy (NCBI): domain Eukaryota; kingdom Metazoa; phylum Chordata; order Testudines; family Platysternidae; genus Platysternon; species Platysternon megacephalum. The sequence continues at coordinate 129,167 of QXTE01000633.1, read as the reverse complement.
CGGGCACCTCTGCACCTCCTGGCCCTACCCATGCTGCTCCTCTTCCTGCCTCTGCTCTGCTTCTTCCCCCAAAGCCCTGCCCATGCTCCCCCTCTTCCCATTCCTTCTCCTCTCCTTTCCCCAAGCCCCCACCCCACCTGCTGCTCGTGCCTCTCTGTCCCTGGAGGGCAGGGTGACCTCAGGGGAGGGCACGAAGACACACAAGAGGTGGGGGGCTACCCTCGGGGGAAGGGGGGAAGAGAAGAAAGTGGCGGGTGGTGAGGGGCCTTGGGAGACGGGGCAGAGTGGGACTCTTGGCGTACACATGCATGGGGCCTCCGTGGGAGGAGACCAAGTGGGGGTGGGCCTTGGGGCAAAGCAGGGGGAATGGCCCCCAACATTGAGGGAGTTTCTGGTGCTCACGCCCAGCCTCCCCAAAAGTGAGAGTCTCACCCCCCCCCACTTCTGTTTCTCACCCACCCTGAAGAGCCAAGATAGAAGGATGAGAGCTCGTTGCAGATTTCCTGAGGGAAGAGTTTTCAATTGTAAAGCGCTGATTTGACAGCAATTGAAACCTTCCACAGAAACACGTTGATTCCACAGAAGTTTTCACTGGAAAACAGGAATTCTGAATGGCCAGCCTGGGTTCCTGCCAGCTTGTCCCCACCCTCCTCCCTAGGCTTCCAGCCTCCTTGGCAGGATGTCTGTGTTGTGTATTTGGTTGTCGTGGTAATAGAATCTTGTGTTGCTATGGCAACTGAGTTAAATTATTAGGGGATAGCCCAGCCAGTTTTGGCTGGCTGTTGGTTAGTTCTGAGTGTGGCAATAAATGGCTACTTCAAGGTTTACAGCTCTCTGTGTCTACAGTGATTTCTTCCTAAAACGGACCAAGGAGTCTTCCTAAAACTGTTGCCCCCAAGGATATAACAACGTGGCGATGAGGATGGGATCTCTGTGCTGCCCCAGCAACAGAAGGAAGTAGAAGTTAAGGTACAAAAACAAAAACAAAACTTTTTTGCTGCTGGAAGGGGGTGAGTACTGGCTTGTTTGCACTGACTGTGCAAACTGAAACTAAAATCATGGCTACACTTACGGGGCCGCTGGAACCTTTTGAGGAGATTATAGTGCAATGGCATGTATATACTGAGCATTTTGAGCTTTTTGTTATTGCAAATGACATTACAGAAGAGAAGAAGGTGCCAATATTCTTAAGTGTTGTAGGGGCTAAGACCTACTCCCTGCTACGCAGCTTACTACACCCTGTTAAGCCAGAGACTAAATCTTCCAGTGACATTGTGGAAATCCTGGGGTCCCATTTTTCTCCAAAACCACTAGTAATTGCTGAAAGATATAGGTTCCACAAAAGAGACCAGAAAGAAGACGAAACAGTTGTACCATTTGTAGCAACTTTGAGAAAGCTAGCAGAACACTGTGAATTTAAGGAGATGTTAAATGATGCCCTATGTGACAGGTTAGTGTGTGGGCTGCACAGTGAAGCTATACGGAAGCACCTATTGACAGAGGCTGAGCTTACCTTACAGAAGGCTGTTGATATTGCTGTCTCCATGGAACTAACTGGCTACAAAGGAGGCACAATCCATCGGTGCATCCCCTAGGGTGCATAAGGTGTCACAAGAACCTACCCACAAAACTGTGGGGAGTCAGGAATGCTGTGGTAAGCCGGGTCACCCTGCATCAGAATGCTGGTGTAAGGACCTGGTGTGTCGACACTGTGGCAAAAAGGGACACATTGTGTGTGCCTGTAAACAAAAGAAAAGGAGGCCTGTGGTCAGGCTGACCAGAAAGGGAAATCTGCATACCTTAGAGCAGACCCAGGATGACCAAGGAGCCCGGCCTCGGAGGGTGGCCCAGGAGCTCCGGGAGACCTGCAAGCGGTGGTTGCAGCCTGAACGCCGAACCGCGGAAGAGCTGATGTACCAGGTGGTACTGGAGCAGTTCGCCCACATTCTTCCACCCCGAGGAAGAGCCTGGGTCCTCCGCCACAGGCCGGCGACCCTGGCCACCGCCGTTGCCTTAATGGAGGACTTTCTTGCGGCTGAAACGCCGGTAGGTCCGGCGGTCCGAGTAGCCCCACCAGGGACGGAGCGCCCTAGCCTCGAGAAGAAGGGGGCGCCCCCCCGGGTGGATGTGTGGGGTTCCTCCCGGGGGGCCGAGACGTGGACTCGTTCCCCGGTGGCACCCGGGCGACCCGCTCGGACCCTGGACCCCGCGCCGCGAGGAGAACCCCGGGGTCCTCCTGGAGGCAACCCCGGGACTCGGCCACGGACGGGACGAACAGCCGTGGGCCCCTGTTTCTCCTGCGGGGAGCACGGTCATCTCCAGCAGGAGTGCCCGGGACAGGAGTGTGCCTTTGGCCAGGTTTGCTCTGGGGAAGCTCGGGCCCATCCTTCGCAAGCCGCGAAGATCACTGTACCCGTAGTTCTTGAGGGATGTCCGACGATAGCCCTCCTCGACTCGGGCTGCGGACAGACCTTAGTCCGCCAACACTTAGGCCCCCAGGCTGATGCCCGACTGGGAGAAATTCGGCTGCAGTGTATCCACGGGGACATACGGCCGTACCGGAGTGCCCGGGCCCGACTAACGATTGAGGGAGTCACTTGGCCGATCGTGGTGGGCCTCGCTCCACGACTGGCATACCCAGTGATCCTGGGTCGAGACTGGCCGGAGTTCCCCGCGGTCCTCCGCCGCCACGCAGGGGGCGGCCCGCGGGTCACGTCAGCCTTAGAAGGGGAGGACCCCAAAAGCGAGGGAGAAGAAAAGGAAGCCTCCAAGCCTACCAGCTCGGCAGGAGAACCAGAGGACGGCGACCCAGGAGTAGGGGAGGGCACCTTGGCCCCCACGGACTTCTGCCGGGATCAATGGGCCGACCCTACCCTCCAGGGGGCATACTACCAGCTGGCCACTGTGGATGGGACGGTCCTCGACTCCGGTCGAGCAGCCCAGTGGCCGCACTTTGAGTTGCAGCAGGAGCGCCTGTATCGCGTCGAACGGGACCCCCACACGAGAAAGACCCGGACCCAACTCCTCGTTCCCCAGTGTCATTGGCGGGCCGTCATGAAGCTGGCCCATGACGTCCCCGCCGCGGAACACCTCGGGCATGAGAAGACGCTGGCCCGGATCCTGGGGCGCTTCTTCTGGCCAGGAGGTTAAAAACTATTGTAACTCCTGCCCGGACTGTCAGTTGGCCGCCCCAGCACGGAACCCCAAGGCCCCGTTGGTCCCAATGCCTCTAATTGAGACCCCCTTCGAGTGGGTGGCCATGGATCTGGTGGGGCCGCTTCCCAAAAGCAGTGCGGGGTTCCAGTACATCCTCGTGGTATTGGACTATGCCACCCGGTTCCCCGAGGCGAGCCCCCTCCGGAACATCACCGCCCGTACCATCGCCGAGCAACTAGTGAAGGTTTTCGCCCGCGTCGGACTACCCCGCGAGATCCTCACGGATCAGGGCACCAACTTCACATCGCGGCTGCTCCAGCAGGTGTGTCAGCTCCTCGGGGTCAAGCAACTACGAACATCCGTATATCATCCCCAAATGGATGGGCTGGTCGAAAGGTTTAATCGGACCCTGAAGGGGATGCTCCGTAAGTTCCCCCAGGAGGACCTTCGCCGGTGGGACCAGCTGCTCCCACCCCTGCTCCTGGCGGTCCGGGAAGTCCCCCAGTCGTCAACCAAGTTCTCACCCTTTGAACTGCTATACGGCCATCGACCTCGGGGCCTATTGGACCTACTGAGGGAAACTTGGGAACAAACTCCATCGCCAGCCCAGGGCCTCTTAAAGTATGTGATACAGCTCCAGGAGCGGTTGAAGCAGGCCGGGGACCGGGCGCGAGAGAATTTAAAAGCTGCCCAACAGACGCAAGCCCAGACGTATAACCGGGACGCACAAACCCGGGACTTTCAACCCGGAGACCGGGTATTACTCCTCCTCCCCTCTAGTGAGTCGAAGATTCTGGCTCGATGGCAAGGGCCGTATGAGGTGGTCCGGAAGGTGGGCCCGGTTACATACGAGATCGACCAGCCCGACCGGAGGAAGAAGAGACAGCGGTACCACGTCAACCTCCTCAAGCCCTGGAGGGAACGAGAAGGGCTCCTGATTAACCCCTACCCGCCGGAACCTGAGCTAGGACCCCAGGTACACCATACCGAGGACCGGGAGGGGCCCCACCTCGGGGAGACCCTGATGGAGGACCAACTCGGTGCCTCCTGCAAGCCTTCTCCCGCACCTTCACGGCCCAACCGGGATCCACCACCCTGGTATACCATAGGATTCAAACGGAGCCGGGGGTGGTGATTCGGGGTGCGACCAGGCCCTTGCCATATCACCGGAGGCAGGTCGTCAATGAGGAGGTACGGGCGATGCTGGACCTGGGAGTGATTGAACCGTCGCACAGTGAGTGGCGTAGCCCAGTCGTGCTGGTACCGAAGCCCGACGGCTCCCAACGGTTTTGCATTGACTTCAGGCGCGTAAACGCCATCTCCAAGTTCGATGCCTACCCCAATTTGCGGCCATTCCAGCCCCCTTAACGGGGCTCCTGACTAAAGACAGCCCGCGGCAAGTGAACTGGACCCGCGAGTGTAATGAGGCCTTCCAGACACTCAAAGCAAGCCTCTGCCGGGAGCCAGTCTTATATAGCCCCGATTTTACTCAGACCTTTGTCCTGCAGACGGACGCCTTGGAGGTGGGACTTGGGGCGGTCCTTTCCCAGGAGGTGGACGGGGAGGAGCACCTGGTCCTCTACATCAGCCGGAAGCTGTTTCCCCGAGAGTACAACTATGCAGTCGTGGAAAAGGAGGCCCTCGCCGCAAAGTGGGCTTGTGATGCCCTGAGGTACTACCTCCTGGGAACCCCGTTCACCTTGGTCACCGACCACTCTGCCCTCCAATGGTTGGCCCGCATGAAGGACCACAACAAGCGGCTGCAGCGATGGTACTTAGCGCTGCAGCCTTATGCCTTCACCGTTCGCCATCGGGCCGGGAGGGACCATGCGAACGCTGACTTCCTGTCCCGCCTGGGGGGTATGGAAGGGTCTGGCCCCGGTGCCCGGGAGCCAGCCTTGAGGGGGGGGGCATGTAGTGAGGTGGCCTGGCTCCCGCTCGCCCCTGTGAGGGAAGAGCCAGAACAACCGCCGGAGTGGGCGGAGTCCCCGCCTCCTGTCCCCGCCCCCCGGAAGTCAAGGGGCGGGACAGGAAGTATAAAGTCCCGGCCCCAGCACTCAGTTGGCGGCCGGCCACTGGAGAGGGCAGACGCAGGTGCCCGAGCTCCTGTGGGACCAAGCCTGCCCCGAGCCCGGTATCCCGACCCGGCCTGGCCAAGCCGGCCCCAAGTCCGGGACCCTGCGGAGCGGCTTGCACATCCCCTCGCCGAGGAGCCTGCGGAGCTGCCCAGCCGGCCCAGCACTCACTACCCTGAGGAGCCCATGATCTGGGACACAGTGGAGGAAGCTGGAGATGGACAGCTACCCATGGAGGAGGGGGAGTTTGGAAGTGGCCCGGAGATCGCCGACCCCGGTCTGGCAGTAGCAGGCCCTGGGCCTATGTCAGTGTGTTGCGGTCAGGATCCCCACTGACCCAGCAGCAGACCGACTGCTGCTGTTAGGACCCTGGGCCGGGACACAGTGGAGTGGGTGGGCCTGTGTCCCCCCTGCCACCTCTAGCTCGGGTGGCAGTCTCTCTCCTCCCCCAAACTGCAAGACTGTGTGTTTGCTCAGCCCCTGCCTGAGGGCCTGAGCCCTGCAAGACTGTGTGTTTGCTCAGCCCCTGCCTGAGGGCCTGAGCCCGGCAAGATTGTGTGTTTGCTCAGCCCCTGCCTGAGGGCCTGAGCCCTGCAAGACTGTGTGTGTTTGCTCCACCCCTGCCTAAGGGCCGGAGCTCCGAGAGACTGATTTGTTGGCCTAGTGTAGTGAGAAGGGCCTGGCTCTCGCTCGCCCCTGTGAGGGACGAGCCCCTACTCCGGACGTTTACACTGCCCTCTGTTGAATATTTGGGATACATCATTGATGCTACAGGTCTTTGTAAGGTCCCTGCCAAAGTTAAGGCTATTGTGGAGGCTCCCCCTCCTTGAAATGTTAGCCAGCTTCACTCGTTTCTAGGACTATTGAACTATTATGAAAAGTTCATCACACAGTTAGCCACGCTGCTAAAACCACTTCACGAACTCCTTGGGCAGAACAAGGCCTGGAAGTGGACTGAAGCCTGTGAAGTTGCATTTAACAAAGCTAAGGATGCCTTGCTAAATTCTGAAGTTCTGACGCGCTTTGATCCATCCTTACCCCTACAGTTGGCCTGCGATGCGTCCCCTTATGGAGTGGAAGCAGTCGTGTTACACATTATGCCTTCGGGAGAAGAGAGACCTATTGCTTTTGCTTCACGCACTCTAAGCAAAGCAGAAACGAACTATGCCCAAATCGAACATGAGGCATTGGGAATTGTTTTCGGAATTCAGAAGTTTCATCAGTACCTGTTCGGACGGAAGTTTACTCTTCTCACAGACCATCGACCCCTGACTTCAATTTTTGGACCCCACACAAGCATTCCTCCATTAGCCACTAGTCGTATGCAACGGTGGGGATTGTTGCTTTCCGCGCACACATATGAAATCAAATATCAGAAATCCACTCTGCATGGCAATGCGGATGGTCTCTCAAGGCTGCCTTTGCCAGTCAACCATCGAGATATTGCCCAGAAGGAAATCTTTTACTTTGAACAGGTAGAGAATACACCCATCACCACTACTCAGGTAAAGAAGGCAACTCGAGTTGACCCAGTATTGTCCCAGGTTATGGACCTGGTGATGCATAGAACATCTCGACGAACCTCTCTGGTCATACTCAACCTTGTTACCTACATGTCCAGGAGGACGGAGTTATCAATCCAATCTGGTTGTTTGTTGTGGGGGAGATGTGTCATTATCCCACCACCACTGAGATCACAGATGTTAGAACAGCTCCATTCCGGTCACTGTGGAATAGTGCGCATGAAGGAAATTGCATGAAGCTATTTTTGGTGGCCTGGATTGGACAGTGCTATTGAAGAGAAGGCAAGAGTTGTATGTCATGTCAGGGTGTGAGGAATGCACCCCAGTGGGCACCCCTACATCCGTGGGACTGGCCTGAAAACCCGTGGCAACGTATACACGTTGACTTCGCTGGCCCCCTTGAATGAAGCATGTTCTTGGTGGTGGTAGATGCCCATTCTAAATGGCCAGAAGTCTCTATAATGCAGTCCACTACTGCAGAGAGTACTATCCAAAAACTACGAGGACTCTTTAGTCGTTTTGGTCTGCCAGAACAACTTGTGAGTGACAACGGACCGTAGTTCGTCTCTCAGGAGTTTCAAAAGTTTATGAAGGCAAATGGGATACACCATATCACTTCAGCACCATATCATCCATCCACCAATGGATTAGCTGAAAGATTTGTGCAGACAATGAAACAAGCTTTGAAATTGGCAAGGGGACAATTATCCATTCAAAAGCGTTTGGACACCTTTTTACTATCCTACAGAAACACACCTCATGCTACGACCAAGGCATCCCCGGCCTTTCTAATGATGGGACGACAGCTGCACACTTGATTTGATCTGCTGAAACCTTCTGAACCCCGACAAATTGTGCAACGTGAGCAGCAAGATCAAGTCATCAGGCATGCACCCAGAGCAAAAGACCGAACCTTTAGCCCGGAACAGCCGGTTTTGGCTTGGAATTATACTTCTGGAGCTAAATGGGTCCCTGCCACTGTCATCGCTCAAACGGGACCTGTTTCCTACACAGTCCAGACTGCAGAGGATCTCACCTGGCGGCGACATGTAGATCAGCTGCTGCCAGGTCAAACCAGTCCTCAGGACACATCTTCAGTTGAATTGCCTGACTTCACCACCTCCAGCGAGACACCAAATCAAGAGTCACCTGTTCCTGACTTTTCCCCTCCATTACTGCCAGCGGCAGAGATACCCCTCTGCCCGGCACCAGCTGATACCCCATCCTCACCCATTCGCCCAACGAACCCTGAGCCCATTGTCAGGCCCACGCCCAAGACACTTTCGGGTGCAACAACAGCAGAAGTCCGCCGTAATTCACCTAGGGACAGAAGGCCTCCTCGTCGGCTGGATCTTTAGCTAGGGCAAACCCATGGTTAGGGGGCAAAATAATCCCTGGGGTTTAGCCGGGAATGGAGGCAGTCTACCCTACTTCTCTAGTTTAGTGTTTGTTTTATTTAGGGAACATTCTTATTAAGGGGGGTGGAATGTGTTGTGTATTTGGTTGTCCTGGTAATAGAATCTTGTGTTGCTATGGCAACTGAGTTAGATTATTAGGGGATAGCCCAGCCAGTTTTGGCTGGCTGTTGGTTAGTTCTGAGTGTGGTAATAAATGGCTACTTCAAGGTTTACAGCTCCCTGTGTCTACAGCGATTTCTTCCTAAAACTGTTGCCCCCAAGGATATAACAGTCTGGTGGGCTTCAGAGGAGCCCAGGCTCCCAAACTTTCTGGACTTCTAAGTTTCCCAGCATCTTGGCATCCTGCAGATGGGCTGCTTCAGAGCTCGGGAGCCTTGGACAGTGGAGCTTGAAACTTTAAAGAAAATCTATTTTGATTCTTCTGCAATGGAATTTTTTGGAAATATCTCTCCCAAGGGATGGAAATTCCAGTTCCCACCCAGCTGTAAGAATAATGGCCCTTGTTTATCTGCACCACAAGGACTGCTCCCTGCCAGGGCTCTGCCTAGAGCTTGATACCTGCCAAAAGGGACACTCTGGTCTAATACCTTAGTCCTCAAAGGAAGTGTCTGTGAGCTTCCACTGATGAGTCTTCCTGGGCAGGGGGAAGACAGCTGAAAAACTCCAGTTTGAGCCACAAAATGTCCTTAGCCAACAGGGGCAATGGTCCCTTTCTCAGAGGTAGGCCCCGGAATCTGAGCTGGCTTGGCTTCTAAACAAATGGAACTAAGGAAGAGCTAGGAGTAGAAAGGGATGGTGCTCACTCCATTTAAAGTGAAACTTCTTTGGCATGGCATGGGGTGAAAAGCAGGGCAGAATTTGTGGCACTACTTTTGACTAGCAGGGACAGTCCCTTGTGCTGGAACTAGTCTTAGACCTGAAGCTTGCATTTGGCTTCTTTTAAATTTTCAGCCAGGAATCACTCATAGCTGAGTTATGTCAATCCAAGGGACACATGATACATCTTCTTTCCCCTCTGCTACCATTTCATCATCTTCCTCCTTCTCCTTTTCTTCTTTTGATGATGATGAAGCTACTGGGTTCAATGTAAATAGGTCATTGGAAAGACTTTACTGGGATACGGTGTAGATTTGTGGCCTTCATACCTCAAAAAGGACAGTGAAACATGAAGAGGGGTCAGAGAAGAGCCAGGAAACATAACCTGTTTAGCTTATCCTAGAGAAGGGTAAGAGGTGACATGTTCATGGGCTGCTGGGAAGATAGTTTCTGATAGTAGAGGGCTCTTCAGCAGACAAAGGAATAACAAGATCCAATGGCTGTAAGTTGAAGCTAGACACATTCAGGATAGAAATAAGGCACAAGTTGTAAATAGTGCGTGTTATTAAATATTAGAGCAATTCACCAAGGGGTTTAGTAAATTCTTCTTTGACATCTTTCTAAAAGATATTTTCTACACCTAGCACAGCGGGGTCCTGTTTCACGACTTGGGCTACTTCACGCTACAATAAATAATAATAGTAGCTCAGCCTCATGTTATTAAGGCTGCAATTAGCTGGCCTGTGTTATGCCAGAGGTCAGGCTGGGTAGTCAAACTGGTCCCTTCTGGTCTTAACATCCACAAAAGATCTATTTAGTAGAGAAGTCTTCAAACCAGCCCCGCTGAATTTTAGGGCATGCTGCAAAGAGGATCTATGAGATAGGAAGTTTGGGAAAAGCTGAAGGGAGGGGGCTTGTGATGAGATATTTTGTGTTTGTGGGCTGCATGGATGTATCTCTGTACTGCTGGGCAGTTCCTCCTATGTGAATTGTGAGTTCAGTGTCAGGGCACCTAGGTCCAGATTTTTAAAGGTATTTAGGCACCCAGTGGGATTTTCTAGAACATCTAGTTTCCTCACTCCTCTTGATTTCATTAGCTTTTTAGGTATCTAACCACTTTTAAAAATCTTGACTTTAGATTTTATTTATGGGTAGTTTGTTCCCCTATTTGAAACTGGAATAAAATAAACAAACATTAGACCTGATTGGAATGCTGTTTCATCTGAACTGAAATGTTACATGAAAGTCATCCATTTCAATGACATTTATAGTTTTTGTTTCTTAATCAAAACAGAGCTGTGATATGGGCAAAATAGAATGTTTCAATTCTCCATTGCAGAATGACTTTTCATTTCAGTTTTAGTATCTGATACAACTTGATAGGATATAGTTGAAAACTGAATGAAATGTTTCAATTTCATGCAAATGAAACATTTTGATTGATCCAAAATTAAAACATTTTTCAGAATTTTGTTGCTTGGAAAATGTCAAATTTTATTTTCTATTTCATTTTGGAATGGAAACATTTGCAAAATGCAGAATTTCCCATGGGAAAAAAACCCTCGGATTCCTGCGCAGCTCTCATAAATGTAACTAACACCCCAGGTACCAGATAGAATGCAGCTAGGCAGATGTTACTGGTACCAGTGAGAATTCAGAAACCAATATGCTTACACATTTTTCCCTATACGCCTCAATTCCCCAAGCATAAACCCTCAGTAACTATGTTGGCCTGACACAGTATCCTGATCGGCAAACAAAGCAGGTATTCTAGATGGAGACTTTTTCTCTTCTCTTCTTTTCCCTCTCAGGTACTTGGTCTGTCAAGTGTCCCCTGAAGGAGGGTCTAGGTCACCCTGAGCCCTTCTGGTTCTAGGATCCCACAATAGTCTCTCAAAGCGGGGTCTAGCTCACCCCGGGCCCGCTGTCTCACAGTGTCTTCAGATGTTAATTGGGGAACTTAACTTAACTAATTTACTTTGCTTAGCATTTGTACCTTTTGTTCTCAAAGGAGTCAAATGTTCTACAAATATGCCCTTTGGGCATTCATCACAGTTTTTTTTTCTCATATTTTGAAAGCGGGGGCTGTAGAACAAACACAGACCAAAGCTCAATCAATGTTTACCTTCTCATCAATCATTCACTTAAGCTCTTAGCGTGATGCCATCCAGAGTTGTCGTTTTGACCCAGGTCACCCTGTACCAAGCCCACTGATCACATGATTTTACATCTTCTTTACTTTGTGAGCTGGACCCCTGGCTGATATTCCAAAGTTCGATGTTGAAACATACACGCAAATCAAGCCATTATTAACCATTCAAATGCAGTTTCAGCACCTCCAGTAATTTTCCACATCATGTATCTAATGCTAATCTAATGTAATCCTGCTCCCAGAATCCTCTAGCAAATTCAGACATACCAAGCCATACCAAACTCATGCTTCCCACATTCATTCATATTAATCACAGCAATTCATAATATTTTGGCACCGTCCTAACAGTTTGCGCAGATCACTGTGTCTACATTTCCTTTCTTGCAGGCCTGTGAAGCACAGAGCAGAAGGGTTTGATTCCATCTATTGAGAACTTGAATGTCTGTTGAACAGATGTCATGGTGATGGGACAATAACTAATAATAATAATATAGTTTGATTCTATATAGATTCATATAACCTCTATGGGGAGAGGGATAGCTCAGTGGTTTGAGGATTGGCTTGTTAAACCCAGGGTTGTGAGTTCAATCCTTGAGGGGGCCACTTAGGGATCTAGGGCAAAAAAAAAAAAAAAAAGTTGGAGATTGATCCTGTTTTGAGCAGCGGGTTGGACTAGATGACCTCCTGAGGTCCCTTCTAACCCTGATATTCTATGATCTGCCATGCTTATCATCATAGGCCAGGAATGGTGAACCATGGCCACTGGGAGCTGCAGGGGGCCATACCTGCAGAAGGTCAACATCTGCAAAATGCTTCACAGCCTGCAATCAGATTACCCTGGTGGGCCACAGGTTGCCCACCACTTATCTAGCTTCTATGTAATGCTTATTAATTTGCTATTAGTAATTATTTGATAATGTTTAATTATTACTTTGGTGTACAGTGGCAATATCTTGGGGGCTGGGTTCTTTTTAATATCATTTGGGATTCCACCAAGACACAGACAGCTGTCTACATGTCTTTGAAAAATACTAGGTGTTACACAGAACACATTTGTAACAAATACCAAGATTCATCAGCGAGATCAACAAACCTGTTATCTCCAAAGTTAGCCAGAAAAGCAGATGGGAATATCCAGAATGAAGCCAGGGGGTCTGCCAGGGTCGGTGTGTCATTGGGTAACAGGAGGGACATGCACAAGGGTGTGGCATAAAGAATCCCACGGTCAAGCATGACTCAGAGAAGGGAAAATTTATGGGATTTAACACCAACTAGGACAGACAAAGAGCTACCTGGGTGGACACGGTCAGCACAGCACTGCTAAGTCTAGAGGCCCAGTCATAACTCAAGGAGTCAAGGTGCAAACACATAACAAAGGGACAGTCCCTTCCACAAATATCCTTCAGTATAAGTGCAAGACATAAGACAGCAAGAGGACTCACCAAAGAGACAGAAGGATCAAAAAGAAACAGAGGCAATGCAGATCAGTATAGAAAGCGTGGCCACAGCATACCAGCTACTTAACTGTCGGCAAATACGTTTGGCCAACAATTTCCCCATCCAAACTGTTTTTCACACAGAAATATGAAAGGGGGCTGCTTTTCATGGAACCTTTCCATTTTGTTTGCACTGAGAAACCAAACACCCCAAAACTGAAACATTGGGAGTCCGACGTCCTTCTGCAGCATCTCACGGGAGCTGCAGCTCAGCGTCTCAGTCTAGCTGAGTGCATTAACCCCTGGGCAACCCCTCTCTGTCTGACCTGGTGGAGTTGTTCCACATTGTAAAGAACAATTAACTATTTACTGGAGCAGGGACTTGGACCTGATTGTCCAGCCTCTGGGCATGCCCACTGGCTGGAATTCAGGCACCTATAGGGTTAGGCAGCAACTGAGCAGGGAACAAAATTTTGGAGTTAGGCACCCAAAGGGGCAGTTAAGTGCCTAAATGCTTTGGTGGATCTAGCTCCCAGTGGGATTTCAAGAAGCACCTAAGGGCATGTCTACACTGCATCTGGGAGCGAGTGTCCCAGCCCGGGGCCGCAGAGTCAGGCTAGCAGTTTGCATGCTAAAAATTGGGGTGTAGACATTGTGGCGTGGGCTGGAGCTCTGAAGCCTAATGCCAAAGCATTGGCTTCACAGCTTTTTTTAGTGCCCTAGCCTGATCCACATGACCGTAAGTGTGTGCATCCGGGTGGATGCCTTCCAAAATGTAGCTTGCAGTGAGTTAGGCAGCTAACTCCCATTGACTTTCCTTGGGAGCTAGATGCCTAACCTGATCAGGTTTGTGGTTTTTTTGGTCAGTTACTAATGTCTAGCAGGTATGCCATTAGACAATGCTGCTATAATTAGCATTTACTGACTCTGCTTTTAGAATTCTGTGCCTAGCCCATAGACTGGAATGCACATGAAGACTGAATTCCACTTTCAGTTCTGGAGGGCTTTCCAGTCACAGAGTCAGAGAGTCTGTTGGCGCTCCTGTCCATTCTGCACCTGCTTAATGGATAGAGGTCTCCAGTCCCCAGGGCTCTCAAGGAAGTATTGCTTCTCCAGCACAGACTTAGAGATAACAAACTGCTTTTGCTGGTAACACCCTTAAGGGGAAGTGCCACTTTCTCTCTTTTAGCCATGAGATCCCCACGGGCTAGAAAGAGATTTTAAAGGCTCGTCTTCCACTGTTTAATTATGCAGAGGCAGCAGCAGATGTAGAGGAGGAGAGAATATTTTTTCTTCCAGAGGTAGGAACAGATGGAATTGGTTTTATTTTGTAAACACACTAAGGGATGCATGGGGCAAAGGAGACTGCATGGCTATCTGAAATTGTCTGGCCTGTGTCATGCAGGAGGTCAGACTAATGGATCCAAATGGTTCTTTCTAGATTGAAATTCTATGGGTGAAATCCTGGCTCAGTTGAAATTAATAAGTAAGATCTGACTAGCTGCCTCAAGATCATGGAAAGGGAAACCTGGCATCTTAGGGGGGAGGGATACCTCAGTGGTTTGAGCATTGGCCTGCTAAACCCAGGGTTGTGAGTTCAATCCTTGAGGGGGCCACTTAGGGATCTGGGGCAAAAATTGGTCCTGCTAGTGAAGGCAGGGGACTGGACTCGATGACCCTTTGGGGTCCCTTCCAGCTCTATGAGGTAGGTATATCTCAATATATTAAAATATCTTTATTCAGATTTCACACACACAGGCAAAACTCCAAAACAATTTGAAAAGAGTAAGCCTTGATTAAAACCTGAGTGCAATCCTCTGGATTTTGCCCAAGGGTCAGGGAGACGTATCTTGTCAATTAATTCAGTATTGGTCACTAGGACATGTTATTCGTCCAGATGTGGCCCTGAGAAAGCGATCAGTGTCAGCACTCTTTTGGAGTTGTATTTGAGAGAAAACAAATATATTAAATTGTGTTATTCCACATTCCTTCTAAATATATCCTCACCTCTCTTTCTCTCTCACACACACACACGCATACACATGTGTGGACATACATACAGCAGCACATTTCAAACACACTTCAAAAGGAATCAATATTCAGCTTGCTAAATCTCATGCTCGTCTAACACATGGACATTTCCACAAAGAAGCCCCACTGGTTCATGCCTGGAATCTCCAGTGTTCAGAATCATCTGACTTCCAGTGAAGATTGCAGAGAGTGGGCAAACTTTGCTTTTTAAATACAAAGATTTTAATCTCTCGCCTAATTACTGTGTCAACCCTGGGAAGGATTCTCCATAGGCAGAAGCTTCTCTGATTGATTAATTTTCTTTCTCAGGTAAGCAGATAGCCTGTTCCTCTACATTATTTTACAGGTTGGAGCCTCAGTATGAATCAGATTACAACCCCCCACAATGGGTTCTTCAGATCTGAGGTTCCACCGAAGGCCCATCTCTGGTTGTTAAGATTCATTTATTATATGATGGGAACATCCAACTAGAGGGGATCTGGAAAGTATGTATGAAAAATTTTATTTCCCAATTGTCAATTTAAAAACATCTGACTTTTTAACAAAAACTGTTTCCATTACAAAACAGTTTTGCAAGCTTTATTTATAAATACAATTTTATATCTGGATTAGACAAAGACAACTTTAGTTGAAACTGTAAAAATAGAAATACAAATGGAAACTTTTTGTTAAAACAAACAAACAATCCAATACCACAAATTCTTGGTGAAAATAAAAACAGATTTTTTTTTAAATCATACTGCTGACTAGTCATATGGGAAATACAAATAAACTGTGTATTTGTATAAGAGAGAAAAAGATAACCCATAAAATATTAGATTATTCCTATTAATGTAATGGAACATTCTATAATAACATCCTCATACCAGTTAAGAATTATTTAAGTTACATAATTTTTTCAATGTATTTGATTTTTATCTCCTCCTGAGAAGACTGTGATCTTTATGATTTTATTTTCAGTGTTTGAAATATTCATAGAATATTTTTTTACCAAAAATTCTCGGGGTCAAATCCTCAGCTGTTGGGAAATATTCAGAAAGCACACTGAATTGTATCAGCTACTGTACATTGATTTACACCGACTGAGGATATGATCCATTTACTCCAATGGAGCTATGCTGATTTACACCAGCTGGCTCCACAGATTTGAATGGAGATTATGGCTCCTGGTCTGTAACTGATTTATGGACACGTTCCATGAGTGTGCAGGGTGTGATCTCTTTCAATGGGATACACAGTTCACGTGGGGTATCCATCCCCTCTCTGATATGTTGAGGTCTGGTTTTTCATACAAATGATAATTCAAAAATAAATTAAGTCTCTCAGGAGCTGTGCCCAGTTTGCACTGTGCCACAGACAACCTCTGGGACTGCACATAACTCACACCTCCTCTCAGTCTGGGATTTTCAAGGCCGAAGAAGGTTAGGTGCCCCCTTCGCTGTTCTTTCCTGGGAGTTGGATGCTTAACTTCCTTGGGTTTTTTGAAAATCCCTACTTCAGTTCTGCTTCTCTTAAATAAGATTAACAATACTGTTTCCCTGCATTGTGGGGATGTTAAGATGTTAAGGATTGTCAAACACTTGGGTATTATGGGGGCTGGGGCCATGCAAGTAATGAGGTGGAGAACTTGAGCAGAAGGCAATGAAAGTAGGGGTACTGACCACCACTGCCTCATATAGACTTCAGAGACTCCCAAGAATGTTGCAGCTCTTAGGCTGCTATGGAATTTAGAGAGGGACATCTACAAGGGTTGAATTCAGAACCTCTCAAAATAAACATGAGTATTTACTGGCTGAGATAAAAAACCTGAACCATTAGCTCAAAGTCTGTAGCAGATGTGCTCTCCATGTCCTCTGGCCAATAGAGAGGAAGAAAGAGTTTCATTATTTTAGCCTGGGCTACACCTTCATCTGTGTGAAGTGGCAACATTTTAGGATCTTATTGTAAATGGGGAGTGTTTAAGGTGCTCTCAGCTCTCAGGGAGTTAGCTGCCCAACTCCCGTTGGAACAATTTCCCAAGATCATGGTGGATTTTCCATCCCTGGCCATTTTTAAATCAAGATAGGCTGTTGTTGTTGTTTTTTTTTTAAAAGATCTGCTCTAAGAGTTATTCTGGGGGAAGTTCTCAAGCCTCTTCTGGTCTTAGAGTCCATGACACCACGTTAAATTCAGAAATGGGCCTTCTTAGAACATTCAGTCTAAAGTTTTTCAAAGGCTTAAAAACAAAAAGATTCTAACTGAAAGAAGTCCACAGTGGGAATGTCACTCTCCAAATCCAGGCACTTCTCTGGTCCCTTCCTGGTTCTCACTTCGCTGTCCTAGAGGCAATTCATTCCAGATCTGAGCAGCCTATGGCCCTGCCATGGGAAAAGACTAGCGACCCAGAGCTAATCACGTGAAGCCCTCAGATAGTGATGGCAGTAATGGGTCTGTGGGCTGTTATCCTCCTAACTGACTTAGGCTCCATTGAAAGCCCCAGCCAATACCTGTAAGCTCCTTTTGAATAGAAAAGGATCTATCAGTGATAAATGTAATCCTCGCAAACAGATCTCACCTTCCTTATCAACATGGTCTCTGCGCATCCCCCCAACCCCCACATTAATAATGAATATCCCTGGTCTCATATTGCACATTACCTCCCACAAGCTGCTGTGTCTGTCATCCCAGAGCTGCCTGCCTCAAAACGATTGCATCTGTGATCTTAAATCTGAGATCTTTGCTCTCCCGATAGGCAGGGAAAGGGGACCTGGGTCCATAGAGAAACAGCCCCAGAAAACATCCACTTATATTATATCTCCCCCCTGTGCTAATGCTGGAGCTAGAATCAAACAATCTCTGAAATCCCCTTTAGCTTTACTGGGCAGGATCAAAAGAGTTTGTGCTTTGGAGATCAGGGGATTCTGTCTGAAGGGGAGTCATTACAAATTCATGGAGCATTTCCATTGTTTATGTGTTTCTTTGAGGCATGGAAACTCAACAGGCTTTGGAAATACCCTCCTGTGCCAACTATATTGAGGGTGGTACAAGGAGGGTATTTGAAGTACGTAGAAAGAAGTGGCTATTTGACTGGCCTGTGAAGCAAAGGAAGTCCTAGGACTCCTGGGTTGGGTTCATGGCACTGGAAGAGAAAGCTGAAGAAGAGGCTAAAGCCTGAGAAAATTAGTCAGGACTTCTGGGTTCCGTGCCATTTCCAGGAATGAGTGGGGTCTAGTGGCTATGAAATCAGAACTCTACAAATAATTTATTAAAGCCTGAATCTGAGCACTCTTTGGGGTTACTGTCAGAAGCTCATGTACTCCTGTCATTAATTCTGGTTTCTGCGAGTGGAGGGGGTAGTGTAATGGGGGAGGGTGGGATATTTCCTATTCTATGGTAGGGCTCTTATATTTAATTATTTATTTATTTTGCAAGGTCTTGCCTTCATTCCAGTTCAGATTAAAAATAAATTTTGAAACCTCACAGGGGCTTACTGTATCTCATACGTATCAAGTTAATGAATGTATTCTGTAGGGGATACAGCAGAAATGGTTTCAGGTTAGTGTTTAGAGAAGCAGCCTAGGTTCTGCCTAAAGTTCTAGAAGTGGAGTGGGTTCTAGTGGTTAGAGAAGGGGACCAGAAATTATTTTGGGGTTGTTCAGTTCTTGCCTCTGGAAGTGGAGTTGGTATTGTGGTCAAAACAGGGTGATAGGCATCACGATTCCTAGGTTCTGTCCCAGGCTCTGGGAGTGGAGGGGGTTCTAGTGGCTAGAGAAAGGGGTCTGGGAGTCATGAGTCCTGGGTTGTTGAGTTCTTGGCTGTGGAGTGGGTGTCATATTTAGAAGAGGTGGTGTTTGGAGTCAGGACTCTTGGATACTATTGGCTCTGGGAGGACTTAATTCAGAGATCTGGGGGTCTGAGTATTCTCAGCTCCATGACTGTCTCACTACATCCTCTTTATCATGTGACCACACCACCCTGTGTTTCAGTTTCCCAACCTATAAAATGGTCTATCCATGAATATAAAATAGTTATGCTTGCCCACCTTTTTAAAATTCCTAGGATGAGATTTGTTAAGGTTTAGGCACCTATGTGTTTTTGAAAACCCCACTAGGCATCTATTTACATCTTTAGGTACCCAGTTTTATATCAAATGGGGGAAAAGTCAACTAAAGGGAAGCTTTGTTTTACATGTTAAGGTAGAAATATAAATAATATGTCAATGCTATTATATCCAGTCCTCTACAAAAGCAATGTCAGAACTTTATTAAGACAGGTTGATGGTAGATTATTTAAGAAAAACATAAAAGCCATGTATGTACATAAGGAGGAGGAAAGGACCCATGAAATATTAGCCTATCCTCACTGATCTATTCAAATATTCTGTAATATGCTAATTGCAGGTGGGCAAAGAATTCATAAGAATAATGGCCAACATTTTCAAACATTATTAGTGATTGTGAGATGCCCAATTTGAGACATCTTCTAGGGGCCTGATTTTCAGAAGGCCAGTGCTCGGCACTTTCTGAAAATCAGAGCTGTTTAAGGGGTCAGAAGCTGGTCTCCCAAGAACAGAGGCATCCAAAATCACAAGTCACTCTTGCAGGGATAAAATTGACTTCATGGAGAGCAGGTGGATCATCCAGTGGCTAGGGTCCTAGCTTGGCAGTATCAAGAACTGGGTTCATTTCCCTCATCCTCCAGGTACTTCTTCTGTGACTTTGGGCAAGTCAATTCATTTCTTTCTTCCCCAGATCTATGTAAGAGGGACAATGGTGTAAGAGGGAGTTGGCTGATGTGATTGCAGAGCCATTGGCCATTATCTTTGAAAACTTGTGGCGATCAGGGAAGGTCTTGGAAAAAGGCAAATATAGTGTCCATCTTTAAAAAAGGGAAGAACGAGAATCCGGGCAACTATAGCCTGGTCAGCCTCACCTCAGTCCCCAGAAAAATCATGGAGCAGGTCCTCAAGGAATCCATTTTGAAGCACTTGGAGGAGAGGAAGGTGATCAGGAACAGTCAGCATGGATTCACCAAGGGCAAGTCATGCCTGACCAACCTGATTGGAGTAAATAGATCATATCCCCAGCTGGTGTAAATCAATGTACCGTAGTTGCTGTGACGAAGTGGGGTTTTTTCCACCTTGTTATGTTGCATGTGAGTCGTACTGTCCTACACTAATACTGTGTGTACCGCAGGTTCCCTGTGTACTGAACCAATGTCTAGGTGGTGGGAATTGGGTGTGTGACTTTGGCTGAGGCCCTCAGGGGAGGTGAAGCTTCCCAGCTGTCTGCATGTAGGCGATGGCCGGTGCCCTTCATAACCTGAAATCCAGGAGAGGGATGAGACCAGGTGACACTTTCCCCAGGAAGCAGGACAAAGCCCGGGGGAGGAGCAACGGTCATGCTGGAGGCCAGGCAGTGGGGTCCAGGGCAGTCTGCAGTGTGGGACTGGAAGAGGGGGAGTCCAGGGCATCTGGCCCAGGACTCCCCAAGATGGACTTGTCTGAAAGTCACTGATTTCTGTGCTAACAAGTTCTGTTCTACGACTTGTACCTCCTGACTAATAAACCTTCCATTTTACAATGCTGGTTGAGTCACAGCTGACTGCAGAGTTGGGGTGCAGGGCCCTCTAGCTTTCCTAGGAGCCCCACCCAAGTGGACTCGCTGTGGGAAGCGCACGGTGTGGAAAGGGATGCTGAATGCTCTGAGGTCAGATCCAGGAAGGTCGAAGCTGTGTAAGCTTCTTGTCCTGGTGACAGTTTTCTCAGAGAGAGGAGGCATGCTACTCCAGAGTCCTGACTGGCTTCATATGGAGTAGTTCCAGAGCATCGGCCCGGTGACTCCATGACAGTTGCATTGGAGTCAGTAGACCATATCCCCAGCTATAAACCTGCATAGCTCCACTGGAGTCAATGGGTCAGATCCCCAGCTGATGCAATTCAGTGTGCTCTCTGAATATTTTCCAATAGTGGAGGATTTGACCCTGAGAAGTTTCGGTAAAAAAATATTCTATGAATATTTCAAATACTGAAAATAAAATCATAAAAATCATAGTCTTCTCAGGAGAAAAAAAATTCAAATAAATTGAAAAAAATTATGTAATTTAAATAATTCTTAACTGGTAAGAGTATTTTATTATAAAATGTTCCACTAAATTAACCAGAATATTCTACTACTTTATGGCTTATCCTTTTCTCTCTTATACAATTATACAGTTTATTTATATTTCCCATGTGACAAGTCAGGAGTCTGATTTAACAAAATTCATCGTTACTTTTACCAAGAATTAGTGGGATTGGATTGTTTGTTTTAACACAAAGCTTCCATTTCTATTTCTATCTTTACAGGTTCACCTAAAGTTGTCTTTGATTATCTAATCCTGATGTAAAGGTGTATTTATAAATAAAGCTGGGCAATCTTTGTTTTTTAGTTGAAAAGGTTTTTGTTAGTGTTTTTCTTTTAATTGACAATTGGTAAATAAAAATGTTCATACTTTTCCAGATTTTCAGAGAGAAAAAAAGGGGGAAAAAATGAAAAAAAATCTTCTCTCATTTACTTGTTCTTTAGGTTTTATTTCCCCCCATTTTTCTCCTTCTTTACTGCCCTTTTCCTTAGAAAAAGAGGAGAAAGTAAAAAAGAGAAAATGGGGAGAGAAGTAGAAGAAAAAAGGAAAACTGACAAAAACAAAAACTAATAGTTTTAGATAAAACTATTAGTAGTAATACTACTACAACAACAAACTACTTTTGAAAACTTTTGCAATGAAATGTTTTTGAAATTGTTCAGTAATTTTCTGAATTTTTTTTTGTTTTCCAATCAGCTCAAAATGTATATACCTTTAGGTAGTTAAAATGCAGCTCCACTGTAAAATCTAATTAAATAACAAAAGACCCCTTCATAATCCACAGATCTGCAATCCAGTGGTATCAGAGTTGGATTGTCAGGGTCAAAATAATTTTGAATTTTGACCCCTGTAGCCCTGCAGAGCCAACAGAGCTCTGGGATGGTGGCTGGATGCTATTTCCAGCTGAAATAACAAAAGAATTATTAACTAACTTCCAGCCTATGAAACCTGTGAAAAACCACTGACTCATCAGGGATGCCCATGGCTGGAGATGGGACATTTGAGAGCATGAGATGGGCTCTGAGGTTGCACTGAGCAGTCTCCCTCTTAGGTGATTGGCTGGCAGGTTCAAATATTCTTGGGGTCTAATAGATGGCCACATATGGGGTCAGAAAGGAGTTTTCCCCCAGTTGAGATTGGCAGTGGGAGTTGGGGATTTTTCACCTTCCTCTGTAGCATTGGGTGCTGGTCACTCACCAGGATTATCTGAGTGTATCTCAGTCATTGTCCTGACATTGCGGAGACCTCAGGCGCTGGTGCACCCCGTCCCTCCTACTCTCTGCCTGTGGCACATAACAGCCTAGTCTCCTGTGGGCCGTAATACTTAGGTCCAATTTCTGTTGCTGGGTTTAGTGTGAGGGCACTGAGTGATGTTAGCAGCCTGTGCAACACAGGGGGGCAGACTAGATGATATAGCAAACAAAATGTGTTTGAACGCAGCCAAATGCAAAGGTATTCATCAAGGAACAAGGAATGAAGAGCTAAAGGGCTCCTTAATCTAGGGGAGGAAGGCAGAACAGGAACCAGTGGCTGGCAGCTCAAGTCAGACAAATATAATTTAGACACAAATTTTTAACATTAGCCATCACAACAAGCTACCAAGGCAAGTGGTGGGTTCTCCATCTCTAGATGCCTTCAAATCCAAATGGGATGCCCTTCTAGAAGATGCTGTGGGGCATGGGGGCCCTTGAGTCCTGACCAGACCTCAGTTTGGGTTGCTTCCCTTTTCTAGCACTCACCGACTCCTTCCCCTGCTTGGGGCATACCAGAGATATGGGTATTTTGGTACCATCCTCTCTGGTCAAGAATGTGCTTACTTGGTTTGATGACACCCAGTGCGTGCTACTACTTTGCCAAGTCCAGGCCTACTCTGGTTCATGGCCTTTGGTTCATGCTGCTAGTTTTGCTGAGGGCTCCAGCATGTCCTACGGGTGTCTTTGACCATTCCATTCTCCAGGTTGCACTGCTCATCCAGCTCCCCTTCTGTGGACCCAATATGCTACACAGTTTCTTCTTTGACATCCCCCTGGTCATCAAACTGGCCTGCACTGACACATACATGATGGAGGTGCTGCTGGTCTCCAGCAGTGGGCTGGTCACCACAGGAGTCTTCATCGCATTGTTCATATCCTATACCATCATCTTGGTCCAGATAAGGGCACAAGTCATGGAAGGGAAGCACAAAGCCCTGTCCACCTCTGCCACCCAGATCACAGTGCTGAGATTGCATTATGGCTCTGGATCTTTATGTATGACTGGCCTTTCCAGAACTTCATGGTGGACAAGGCAGTGTCTGTGCTGTACAGTGATTACTCCAATGCTGAACCTGAAGATCCACACCCTGAGGAACACTGAGATGAAAAGCCCATCAGGAGGTTAATAGGAAGGATCCTGCTCTCAGAGAGGAAATCAAAACTTTGATAGACTTGTGTAGTGATTAGTAGGAAGACTTCTGCTTCTTTCCCCTGGCTCCAGGTGGGGAGTGGGTCTAGTGAGATATAGCAAGAGAAGTCTATGAGTCCAGATTCCTGGGCTATATCCCCAAATCTGGGAGGAGAGTGGGGTCCAATGGGCTAGACAGGGGTGTGGAGGATTGGATTCAAAAAGGGAAAGCCTGCCACACGAAGAAATGGCAACTAGGAGAAGATAGCTGGGAGAAAGCTGGCTATAGGGGTAGATCAGCAAAGTGAGAGTGAGTCATGGACCCAGCTGCCCTTGACACTGTCTGCCCCTGATACAGAATGAAGGTTACAGAAAGGCTGGGTGGGGGTCTAAGGATGGACTCTAATCCTTAGCAGAACATGAAAAAGCCTACAGACAACCTGAGCCCCAAAAGGGTGACCAAGAGACTAAGCCCCCTTTTTCCTTTATTTACTTTGATCCTCCCTGCACCAATTTTGTTTTGAGAGACTCTGATATGCCCCAAGCAGGGGAAGGAGTTGGTGAGTGCTAAAAAAGGGAAGCAACCCAAACTGTGGTCTGGTGGGGACTCAATGGGCCCTATACCCCACAGTATCTTCTAGAAGGGCATCCCATCTGGATTGAAGGCATCAAGAGATGGAGAATCCACCACTTTCCTTGGTAACTTGTTGCAATGTTTAATGTTAAAAATTTGCGTCTAAATTAAATTTGTCTCTAAATTAAATTTGTCTGGATTCCAGCCACTAGTTCCTCTTCTGCCTTCTTCCCCTAGATCAAAGAGCCTTTAAGTACCTTCCTTTCTTGTTCCTCGATGAATACCTTTGCATTTGGCTGTGTTCAAGCACATTTCATTTGAGTTGGCCCTACTTATTAAGCGATCCAGAGCACTCTGTGTCACTTCCCTGTCCTCATCATTATTTACCACTCCATCAATCTTTGTGTCATCTTAAAGTTACATCAGCAGACATATTTACTTCCAAATCATTGATTAAAATGCTGAATGTCATCGGAACTGAAGAATCTCACTAGAGGATTAGTCCTCATTAGTGACATTTTTTTTTAAAGTATGCAGTGTAGTTGCAGCCATATCAGTCCCAGGATGTTAGAGAAACAAGGTGGGTGAGGTAATCTCTGTTATTGGACCAACTTCTGTTGGTGAGAGAGACAAATTTTTGAGTCACACAGAACTCTTCTTCTGGTCTGTGTGAAGCTCTGTATGGCTTGAAAGCTAGTCTCTCTCACCAACAGAAGCTGGTCCAATAAAAGATATCACCTCACCGACTTTGTCTCTCTATTTTTTTAGATCAATCAATTAACCAGTTCTTAATCTGTTTAATATGTGCTGTATTGACATTCTAAAGTGCTATTTTTTTAATTAGAAGGTCATGTAGCACTAAGTCAAACATCTTACAAAAGACTAAGGACTAGATCCACAAAGAAGTTTAGGAACCTAACTGCCACTTTTGATGCCTAAATCCAATACTAAGCTCCTCAAAATCTCTGCGTAGCTTGCAGGGGTGTGTACTGTCTCTTCTTCTGGCATATTTTACGAACAGTGGAACAACTTCGACAGGAGGGATGGAAAGAAACCTACCTCAGTATACCCTATAACCCAGCGGTTAGGACAGTCACGTGGGAGGTAGGTTACCTGGGTTCACATTGTTGCTCTGAATGAGGCAGATTGAAGGTTTAAATAGGGGTCTCTAACATGCTTGGTGACTTCTTAAAACACTGGGCTTCTGAGGTAAATGGTGCACATACGTCCCTTCTTTTTGTGCAAGAAAGGGCTGACCTGGGTTAGCTGTCTGAGTCCAGGAGAGTGAGCATAAGAACATAATATAAGAATGGCCATACTGGGTTAGGCCAATGGTGCATCTAGCTCGGTATCCAGTCTTCTGACAGTAGCCAGTACCAGAAGCTTCAGAGGGAATGAACAGAACAGGACAATTATCGAGTGATCCATCCCCTATTGCTGAGTCCTAGCTCGGGGAGATGTAGGTTTCATCCCTGACCCTCTTGGCTCATAGCCATTGATGGACCTATCCTCCATGAATGTATATAATTCTTTTTTTGAACTTGGTTATACTTTTGGCCTTCATAAAATCCCCTGACAATGAGTTGGACAGATTGACTGTGAGTTGTGTGAAGAAGTACTTCCTTACGATTGTTTTAAATCTCCTGTCTTTTAATTTAATTGTTTGACCCTTGGTTATTGTTTTATGAGAAGGAGTAAATAACACTACCTTATTCACTTTTCTCACACCATTCATGATTTTATAGACCTCTATCATATCCCCCTTTGTCATCTCCTTTCTAAGAACAGTCCTCATCTTTTTCCATCCCCTTAGTCATTTCATTGCTATTCTCCTCACTTTGTCCAATTCTAAGATATCTTATTTTGAGGTGATGTGACCAGAACTGCACACAGTATTCAAGGTGTGGATGCACCATGGATTTCTATGGTGGCATTTTGATATTTTCTGTTTTATTATCTATCACTTTCCTAATGGTTCCTAATATTCCATTAGCTTTTTCGACTGCCGCTGCACATTGAGCAGAAGTTTTCAGAGAGCTATCCATGATGATCTTTTTCTTGAGTGGTAAGAGACAATTTAGATCCCATCATTTTGTATGTATATTTGGGATTATGTTTTCCAATGTGTATTTACTATGCAATTATCAGCAGTGGATTTCAATCACCATTTTGTGTCCCAGTCACCCAGTTTAGTGAGATTCTTTTGTAACTCTCCACCATCAGATTTGGATTTAACTATCTTGAGTAATTTTGTATTGTCTGCAAATCTTGCCAACTCATTCTTCACCCTCCTTTCCAGATCATTTATGAATATGTGGTATAGCACTGGATCCACTATTTACCTCTCTCCATTGAGAAAACTGACCACTCATTCAAATTCTTTGTTTCCTATCTTTCAACCAGGTACTTATCCATGAGAGGACCTTCCCTCTTATCCCATGGGTGCTTAGTTTGTTTAAGAGCCTTTAGACTAGAGTGGCCATGCACACGTTCTTGGAATATTGGACATTCCAGCACTTCTGGGAATGGTGTGGGGCTGCTCTTGCCAGAGTGACCTTTTCATGCTGCATGGGTGATGTCTTTTTCAACAGTGTACTGCCCCGCCCCAACTGGATGGGGGAGAAAGCAGCCAAAAAAAGTAGTCTGGTGTAAAACTGTACAAGTGGCCTCACTCCATCCAGACTCCAGTAGTGAGGCCCTTCACCCCCAATCCTTGGAGAGTTTTTCTGGTTTTCACCCTCATCCATCTTTATCCAACACTGAGAGTTTCCAAAGGAAGAACTAACCCAGCTTGAGTATCGGGTCCCAGGTGGAGTTTGAAATGTGTTATGTATGAGAGAGAGAGACAATGTGTGTGTGTGTGGTTGTGTGTCTGCTATTGGCTGTTACCACTAGACCCCTCTCCACTCCCAATGCTCTGGATAGAACATTGGAGTCCTGTTGATCATTTCCTTTCAGCTCCAGGGCCCTCTGATGAATCCGGCAAATGACAACAACCCAGTGAACAAGTTCATCCTGCTGGGTTTCCACTCCCTAGGCCAGCAGAGCTGCACTCTCCTCTGTGCTCTTCTTTCCTCCACCAACGCTGGGACACTGGCAGGCAACCTGTGCATTGTATGGGCTATCCTACAGGACCCTGCCTCCAATGCTTGCCCATATTCATCCTTCTGGGGAAATTCTCCTGGCTGGAGATCTGCTATGTCATAACCACAATGCCACAGATGCTCTCTGACCTGGTGTCCCACACCATCCCTATCTTCTTCCGTGCCTGCTTCGTGCAGTTCTTCTTCTTCCTTTCCACAGGGCCACTGAGTGCTTCTTCCTCTCGGACATGGCCTTGGATAGATTCCAGGCCATCTGCTGTCCCTTGTGCTGCCCTGTATTCATGTCCCACCAGCTCTGCTGGGCCTTAATGGTCTCCTGCTGGCTCTCCAGATTCCTGTGATTCATGATGCCCATGGTCCTCATCTCCTAGCTCTCCTTCTGTGGCCCTGTGGTGGTGTATGCACACCCTCTCCCACTTCAGAGTGGATCGTGGGTGCGCTGACACCGTGGTTACAGTCTGCCAGACTGTCCTGGACTTCTCAAAAGTGTGGCCCAATGGCCAGAATCAAAGTGGCAGTCCTTGGGTTATGGGCTGCGTTGCCTAATGGCATGAGACAATATGGCTGCCCACGAGCACAGGGTGGTGTGGCCTAGTGGCCGGAGTCAATATAGCGTCTTTGAGTGCAGAGCAGCGAGACCTAGCCGCCACAGTCAATATAGCATCCCTCAAGCACAGGGCAGCATGGCTAGTGGCCAGAGTCAATATAGCTGCATTTGGGTGCAGGGCTATGTGGCCTAGTGACCAGAGTCAATAAAGTGGCCCTTGAATGTAGGGCAGCGTGGCCTAGTGGCTGGAGTCAATATAGCTGCCCTCGAATGCAGGGCAGCATGTCCTAATGGCCAAATGTGGGGGCCGTCACCAAAAGGGGGGCAGCCAGGGTAGGGGGACCTGGGTCCATCCAACTCCACTGGGTTCTGACCTAGGGCCCTAACAGTGGTGGAGTGGTCTGCCATTGGGTCAGCGAAGAATCCAACCACAACATGCTGACCTTACACAGGTAGCAGATACCACTCACCCCGTCTCCCTGGGTCACTTCCTACTGGGCTTCCTGAAGCTTCAGCCCATATGACGTCAGGGTCTCCGGGCTCCTTGGTGCAGGTACTCCCTGGGACTCTGACTCCAGCTGGTCAGCTATAGGCAACAGGTCTCCGGTCTGGATCTCGGGCTTGAACCTCCACCAAGCATCCTTCCTCCTTGGCGGTCAGCCCAGACTGAGCTGGGCTGTTCTCCTTTATACTAGCATGGCACTTGGAGCATGCCCAGCATGGTCTGAGGGGCAGGCCTTCCTCCACCGATAGTGTGGGATTAACCCTTTCCTGCCTAGTGTGGGGTCACAGGCCCCAACACCCTGGATCATCTTGTCTGTGTGACCTGGCCCCATAGGTGGCTGCTTCTTGCACAACAACTTCCTGGACTGAACAGGCCTGCTATGCCCTGAGCGCCCTCATCATCTTCACCACCATCCTCTTCATCCTGGCTTCCTATGGGCTAGTTGACAGGGCAGTGCTGCCCTCAGGGACTGAGCAGCACAAGGGCTTCTTCATATGCAGCTGGTGATCATGGTCCTATTCTACGGCTCCATCTATGTCAAATCGGCAGCCTCGGGGAGCAGCAGGAGGGTGGTGACTCTCTTCTACACGGTGGGAACCCCGCGGCTCAACCTGCTGATCTACAGCCTGAGAAACAAAGAAATGAAGGAAGCTCTGAGGAGACGCTGATGGGGGAGTGGCAGGGGGTTTTGCTCTGGCCCCTATCAGGTATTGGTCAATGGGGTATGAGGCCTTCCCCTTCCAGGGGGTGCTGGGTCCAATCCTGCAGGGGGAACACACACAGCATTTTATGTGACCTGCAGGGGTCACTTGTAATATTAAAAAATGGCTGTTTGATGATACACCCAGAACACAAGGGGAAATGGGGAAGGTGTGGGGGTGTATGTGTCCTTGCTATAGGAAATGAGCCCTGCTTAGTGTGTGTGTGCAGGGGGTAGGAGAGCGAACCAAGTGCATGTGCAGAGAGGCTGGCTTGTATCTCTGCCCTTTTTGTGCAGCTGTATTTTATAATTGTTACCTGGATAAATGAGTTATCACACTTAGATCCAGAGAGTAAAGTTCTGCTCTCCTCTTCTCTGCTGTCAATCAGGAGCAACCCCAATGATGTCAAGAGACTGACACCTATGCAGCTGGGATCAAAATCATGGCAACATTATATTTGTATGTTACAGACCACACTCTTTTCCCACAGCCAGGGATAGAACCCAGGAGTCCCAGCCCCTCCCCAATCTAACCCAGTAGACCCCATTATCCTCCCATAGCCAGGGACAAAAATGAAAAGAATTTCTCTAGCTAAAAGAGGTGTCAGGTCCTGGAACAGCCTCCCAATGGTTGGTCACCCTGAAGGTCCCTTGTGTTTCATGTCTGATGTTCCTAAAAATTTCAGGGTTTCAGCTAGTCACTTGCAGAGCTGAGGGATACCCCCCCCCCCCCATCTATTTTTGGGGGTTGTTTGTGTTGTTGTCTTCTTGGTCTGAAGCATTGGGATTGCCACAGCTGAATATGGGACACTGGGTGGGGTGGGCCAGGGCTCTGAGGTAGCACAGAGCCAAACTCTCTCTCAGGTGCTTGGTTGGCAGTTCTTGCTCAGATGCTCAGGATCTAACTGGTCTCTGTATGTGGGTTGGGGCAGGAATTTCCCCCCAGCTCAAATTGGCAGTGACCTTGGGTTTTTCCACCGTCCTCTGCAGTATGTGGGTCAGCATGTGGGTCAGTTGCCAGAACTAGCTGGGTGTGTCTCCTTTAATCATTTCCCTGCCATTGTGGGGGCTTTAGGGACTGGTGCACATCAGTCCCTGCTATTCTCTGCCCGTGGCAAATAACAAGTTAGCCTCCTGAGGTTTGTAATACCTTGGTCTAGTTTCAGTTGCTAGGTGGTGTTGCTGGCCTGAGATCTTCAGACATTGAAACTAGGTGATGTGCTGGTCCCTTTTGGCTTTAAACTCCAACTCTCGTGTCCAGACGCCCAACCACACTTCTCTAACCCACTGGACCCACTTTCCCACTCCCCTCCCAGAGCTATGGATACAACCCAGGAGCACTGACTATGTCCTTCCCTCATTGCTCTTACCCACTAGACCCAACCACCCTTTGAGAGCTGGAAAAAGAACCCAGGAGTCCTGGCTTCCAGTCCAGTCCTCTGACCACTGAACTCACACCCACTGCCTGTGCTGTGTCAACTCTTGGCATTAACAGAGGCTGTCCATCTCTGAGGGTTCTCTGCCTGGTATCTTTCATGGGAGTTAGAGCCACTTAATAAATCACACAGACCAGACTGCAAATCCCATGACGGAATTAGCTTGTTTTGATGTCTGAACATTTCTCGCTCTGAGTATTGATGATTTGGGCCACTGGCGAAGCCAATTAAAGAGCTGAGCTGAGTTTACCGCTGGTTCCTGCTTGAAAAGTTGGAACCAGGCAATTCAAAGCAAAAGTTGACTCATTTCCTAAGAGAGCTCAGCACAGATCCCAGTGCTAGAAGTGGGGTGGGGGCTGTCGGTCAGGACTGAGGGACACAGACAGAGAGGGGAGCTGAGCCTCCAGGATCCGTTCAGTTCTTGATCTCTGGCAATGAGCAGAGCTATTGAGTATGAGGTTCAAATGGACCCCTGCTCTGCTGGGAACCAACCCACACATTACATATGGGACTCACTGCACAGAGCAGGCAGTGATAGGGCAGGGAAGAGGTGCAGATGGAGGGGCCTTGATGGGCTTGCTAGGGGTCTCCTAGTCCTAGTGAGATTTCATCCCACCTGGGATCAGCCCTTTCGGTTGGTATATTGGGGCAGAGGCTGGGTCTCACTGAGTGCAAGGGGAGATGGGACTATCTTAAGGAGAGAGCATGGGAAAAGGGGAATCTCTGTCCCTCTCAATAGTGGGGATCACCCCATTCTAAGGTACCCCAATCTGTCCTGTCCCCCCAGTCAGGCCCCTTTCCCCCAATCCATACAGCCCCATCCCAGGTCCCTCACCTGCAACCGGTCAAACCCCCTCAGCCAGAACTTTCACTCCCAATTTGTCCATCTCTTCCCCCCCGCCCGCCCCCCCCCCCGCAAGCCAGGCCCCTTACCTCCCCTCTGTCCAGCAGCCCTTCTTCGCAGCAAGGCCCCTGAACCCCACTCTCTCCAGCCCACACAGCTAGGCTCCTCATCACCCCCAATCTGTCCAAACCCCTTCAGCTTGGCCCCACCACTGCATGTCATCAAGCCCCATCCTCCCCCTATGCCAGGCCCCTGACTCCCACTCCATCCAGCCTCCCGCCATCCAGGCCCTTCAGCCCCACTCCTTCAAGCCTCCCTGCCAGATCTCTCAGCTGCACTTCATCAAGCTCCACCCCAGCTAGTCACCTCACAACCACTCCATCCATCACCTCACTTCATGCAGCCCCGCCAGCAAAGCCCCTGAGCCCCATTCCAGCCAGCCACCACATCCAGGCCCCTCACCTCCATTTGGTCCAACTCCCCCAATCTCCAGCCAGGCCCCTGTCCCCTGCTCCATCCAGCCTCCAAAGCCAGGCCCCTCATGCCCACTGCATCCAGCCCCAAAGCCCCTGAACCCCACTCTATCCACCCGCACAAACAGGTCCCTCTCTGACACTCCACCCAGGCCCCCCAGCCAGGCCCCTCAACCCCACTCCATCAAGTCCCCCATCCAGGGCCCCCACCCCCACTCTGTCCAACTCCTGTCCAGCCAGGCCCCTCACCTCCAGTACCCCCTCTCTGTAGCAAGGCCCCTGAACCCCAATCTGTCCAGCCCCTCAGCCTGTCCCACAGCCTCACACCATGAAGCCCCCCTCCCCCATGCAGGCCCTTCACCTCCACTCCATCCAGCCTTCTGAGCCAGTCGCCTCCCACCACTCCATACAGACTCCCTGAAGCTGGCCCCTTACCTCACTCTGTCCAGCCCCCCCAGCCAGGCCCCCTCACCCCTACTCCATCAAGTCCCCCACTCAGCCCCCTCCCCCCAACTCTGCCCACCCCCCACATCCAAGCCCCCCCCCCACTCCAATCACCCCCCCCCAATATGCCCCTCACCCGCACTGTATCCAGTCCCCATAGCCAGGCCCCTCACCTCCCACTCCAGCCATCACCCCCACTCTGTCCAACCCCTGTCCAGCCAAGCCCCTCATCTTCAGAACCCCCTCTCCGTAGCAAGGCCCCTGAACCCCAATATGTCCAGGCACTTCACCCCCACTCCATCCAATGCCCCCAGACACACCCCTCACCCCCCCCCCCCCCCCCCCCCCCCCCCCCCCCCCCCCCCCCCCGCCAGGGCCCTCACCCCCACTCTATCCAGCCCCCACAACCAGGCCCCTTGCCCACCCCGTCGAGCCCCTCCAGTCACCCCCTTACTCCCACTGCAGCCAGCCTTGCCACCCAAGCCCCTTACCCCCCACTTCAGCCAATACCCCTCAGCCAGGCCCCTCACACCCACTCCGCCCAGCCCCCCCCAGAAAGCCCCTGAACCCCACTATTTCCAGCCCCACCACCAGGCCCCTCACCTCCACTCCATGCAGCCTCCCCAGCCAGGCCCTCACCCCCACTTTGTCTAGCTCCAACAACCAGGCTTTTCACACTCAATCCGTCCAGGCACCCAGCCAGGCCCCCCTGCAAACCATCAAGCCCCACACCCCCAGCTAGGCCCCTCAACCCCACTCTCTCCAGCCCCCCAGCCACACTTCTCACTAATACTTGGCCCAACCCTCCCTTCCCTCCCCCATGCCCTGCCAGGCCCCTCTCCACACTCCAGCCAGCCCCCAGGAGATTACCCTGTTTATTTTGGCAAAAACTGGAAACAACTGATTTTAAGTGGCAAGTTTTCCAGTTTTCACCCTCATCCATTGGATTCCGACCACAGTGGGGGCCGGGATCTGACCAGAGGGTGGACAGGGCCCAGCCACGTGAACAGCTTGGCCTAGAGAAGCAGGGAAGTGTGCAACCTTCTAGTTAATGATTAATGAGGTGCCGGCTGAATATAGGACCCACACTATGGGGAGCTCAGAGTTTTGCTCTTCCGTTGTCTTGGCAAAAGAGAAACACATCATCCCCCCGCAGTGGAAGGTCTACACTTGCCCTGTGTTTATAAAGCATCCACTCCATGTACACAGCACAGGTGAGATGCAGCCAGCTCTGGGATGGGGCAGCTGGGTAACAGCTGCAGAGTGACACTACATGGAGATGGCGCACCTGCAGCTGAGATGCAGCCAGTTCTGGTGTGAGGTAGCTCGGTAACAGCGACGCAGCAACACTGCATGGAGATGGCTTGCCTGGTGCTGAGATGTGGCCAGCTCTGGAGAAGGATGGCAGGGGAACAGCCACAAAAGGATGCCGCAAGGAGATGGCTCACCTGGCACTGAGGGGTGGTGTCTGTGCCTGCTGCTGCCTACTGGAGGGAATCAACCCTGCTCAGTGGGTGCAGAGAGTGAGAGAACCCAGCACCTGGTAGAAGATGGAGCACTACCTTAGTACTGCCAGCCCAGGCTTCAATTTGTCATGTGTCCGAGGGGCTGGTGCTGAAGCTTTCAATGTGGCCTCATCTTGACACCCCCAAGGCCTGTTTGTGGGAGTGGGGGGTTGTGTGTGTGGAGGTCTGTGTGTGTTGAGGGAGGGCTGGGGCGGGGGGGGGCTCTGTGGAAGGCTGTGTGTGAGGAAGGGGAAGTGGGGGGGACTGTGTGTATGTGTGAGGGAAAATTGGTGTGGGGTGTTTGTATTGGTGCTGTATGGAAGGCTTGTGGGGGCTCTCCCTGGTACTCATACAGAGATCAAATCCAAACCTGGCCACTCCTACACACTCCAGAGACCAAGTCCCAGGGACCCAGTGGTTCAGAGAGCAGATATCAGCCCCCTCTTGCCCAGCTCCCATCACAGCAGAGGCGGAGAGAGGTGGCTGAGATCTCACAGCCAGGTGGGTTTTCACACACAGCTTCCTTCTTGCTTCCATTCTTCCCTAGCTGTTGCACTGTTCTGCCGCCCACACCTCCCTGCTCCAACCACTAACCCAGCCATGCACAAGTGCAGGCTATAAATTAGCAGGAGGTTTCTAACTATCAGAGGGGGGATGTTCTGCAGCAGCCTCCCAGTAGGAGTTGTGGAGTTGAGCTACTTACTTTTAAGGGTGAGCTGGACAAATATATGAGTGTGATTGTATGACGGGGCTGCTTGTGATTGGGGGGGGAGGGGGGGGGAGGCAGGGCTCTGCAGCCCAGGGGCTAACTTCCAGTAAATGTTCTATGTCTCTAAACCTCATGCTTCAGGGTTTCAGCTGGCGATCGGCAGGGGCCAGAAAGGGATTTCCACCATGTATTCTGAGAGGTTTTTGTTTGGTTGGTTTTTAAATCTGCTTCTTCTGAAGCACCAGGCTATGCCCATGGCTGGAGATGGGATGTTGTGGGGTGGGCCAGGGCTCTCTTTGGGATGTGAGATGTATGAAAGAGACTGACTGTGGCTGCGTGTGCTAGTCCCTATTGTTGTAACCACTAGACCCCTCTCCTGTCCCAGATCTCTGGGCAGCCCCTTAGAATCCTGTTAATGGTTTCCTTTCAGCTTCAGGGCCCCCTGATGAATCCAGTCAATGGCACCATCCCGGTGACCAAGTTCATCCTGCTGGGTTTCCCCTCCCTGGGCTGAGTAAGCCGCAATCTTGTTTGTGCCCTTTTTTCCTCCACCTACATCGGGATGCTGGCAGGCAAACTGTGCATTGTGTGGGCCGTCCTGTGGGACCCTCGCCTCCAACGCCTGCCCATGTACATTCTGCTGGGGAACTTCTCCTGGCTGGAGATCTGCTATGTCACGACCACCATGCCCCGGATGCTCTCTGACCTGATGAACCCCGGGGTCCCCATCTCCTCCCATGCCTGCTTTGTGAAGTTCTACATCTTCTTTTGCATGGGGACCACCGAGTGCTGCTTCCTCGCAGCCATGGCCTTGGATAGGTACCTTGCCATCTGCCGCCCCCTGCGCTACCCCGTCCTCATGTCCCACCACAGATGCTGGGTGCTGGCAGCCTCCTGCTGGGTCACCGGCTTTCTGTGGTTTGTAGTGCCTGTCATCCTCATCTCCCAGCTCTCCTTCTGCATCCTCACCCTGGATCATTTTGTCTGCGATCCGGGCCCATTGCTGGCTTCCTCCTGTGCCCCAGCTCCTCAGGCTGAACTGGCAACTTACGTCCTGAGCTCCCTCATCATCTTTGGTGCCGCCTTCTTCACCCTTACCTCCTACGGGCTGATCGTCAGGGCAGTGCTCAGGCTGCCCACAGGGGCCGGGCGGCACAAGGCTTTCTCCACCTGCTCCTCACACCTGGCCGTTGTGAGCCTCTTCTGGGGCTCTGGCATGGTCACCTACATCAGCCCGTCAGCCGCAGGGGGCAGCGGGAAGATGGCGACCCTCTTCTATGCGGTGGCGACCCCCCTGCTCAACCCACTGATCTACAGCCTGAGGAACAAGGAGATGAAGGATGCTCTGAGGAGGACCCTGCTGGGGAAGCTGTAGGAGGTTCTGCTCTGGCCCCAACCTGCAGGGACTGGCCAATGGGATATGAGTTATTTTCCTTCTAGGAGTTGCTCACTCCAATCCTGGAGAGTGAACGCACACAGCATTTTGCATGATCTCTAGGAGTCACTCCCAGTATAAAAAAATGCATTTGATGCAGGGCCGGTGCAAGGATATTTTGCGCCCTAGGCGAAACTTCCACCTTGCGCCC
>QXTE01000633.1:0-90665 GCA_003942145.1 Platysternon megacephalum | reverse complement strand
AATTAGACATAGATTTGCGTATTTTATTTTATTTTGCTTGGTAACTTCTTTTGTTCTGTCTGTTACTACTTGAAATCACTTGAATCCTACTATCTGTATTTAATAAAATCACTTTCTACTTATTAATTCACTCAGAGTATGTATTAATACCTGGGGGAGCAAACAGCTGTGCATATCTCTCTATCAGTGTTATAGAGGGCGAACAATTTATGAGTTTACTCTGTATAAAGCTTATACAGAGTAAAACGGATTTATCTGGGTTTAGACCCCATTGGGAATTGGGCATCTGAGTGTAAAAGGCAAGCAGACTTCTGTAAGCTGTTCTCAGGTAACCCTGCAGCTTTAAAATAGGTGGTTCAAACTCTGGTCTGTGTCTAAAGCAAATAGGTGTGTCTGGCTATCAGCAAGGCCATTGTGCTGGAACTACCTGTAGCTGGCAGGGGAGAATAGAAACAGAGGGGGCCTTTGCACATCAGCTGGCAGCTCCCAAGGGGGTTTCTGTAAACCAACCCGTCACACTGTCCATTTTCTTTCTTCCATAATGCATATTTTGAAAGTCGTTTGGTTAAGGCACTGCAGGGAAAGTCAGGAGTTCTGTGTCCTAGTCCCATCTCTGCCACAGATTTCCTGTTTGACCTTGGGAAAGTGTCTATGATTATACAGCTGCTCATGTGCCTACATCACCTCCTGCACTTCCACTGTATATGAGCATCTCACAAACGTGACTGAATGAATTTATTTGTCCAACATGCCTATGAGGTTGGGAAGCATGAACCCCTTTCTACAGATGGGGAACCGCGGCACAGAGAGACTTAGAGTAACATTTTCCAAAGCACCTAAGTGACTAAGGGTATGGAGCTCTGAGAGCCACCCCGTTGCTAGGTTTCAGAGCCTGAGCTCCAGCTCAAGCAGGAATGTCTACACTGTTATTTTTGGCCCTGCAGTGCAAGCCCAGCAAGCCCAAATCAGTTGACCCAGGCTCTGAGACTTGCTATCCCAGGGTTTTTTGCTGTGTAGATGTACCCTTAAGGCCCAGATCCTCAAAGGTGCATACATCCTTTTGAGGGTCTGAGCCGAGGAGCCTTAATCTCATTTCCAAAAGTAATTCAGGGCCAGATTCTTAAAGGTAATTAAAGTATCTAACTCCCACTGAGATCTTAGGCACCTCAATACCTTTACAGATCTGGCCCCATGGCA
The DNA here is from genome assembly GCA_003942145.1 of Platysternon megacephalum. Lineage (NCBI taxonomy): Eukaryota > Metazoa > Chordata > Testudines > Platysternidae > Platysternon > Platysternon megacephalum. Next base: position 89,468 of record QXTE01000633.1, on the reverse strand, counting down.
CTTAGGAGCCGAAGACACATTGAAAGTCAATGGGATTTAGGCCCCTAATTCACACACTTTGAAAACTGTACCCAGGCAGTGTTTTCTTTCCCACAAAGTTGCACCCAGGTCTGTGGCAGAGCTAAGGCCAGAATCCAGGTCTCCTTCACCCTAGTGAAATTTCTGAGATTCTTTTTTCTGAGATTCTTTTTATTATTATTATTATTTTAGTTTGAATCCCAGTCCTGGAAACAGTTACTTATTTTATACCTATAACAGTGTATGTAATAGATCTGTTCAGGATCATAAGCACTATACCACCTTTGAATGTATGTATCACACTGCCTCCTACTGTTGTCACTTAAGTAGTGATAGGGTAGTGAAATGGGGCATGGGAAACCTGGGATGATGATGAAAGAGCATATAGCTTACATAACTACTTAACCCTTTCATAAACTGTATTATATTTCCAGTAATTTCATTGCAAACTTTTTCCCCCTCAGGTTAATATTTGCCAAATACATGGAGTTGGAAAATCAAACCACTGTGACTGAGTTTATTCTCTTGGGATTTTCCAGTGATCCACAGCTCCAGATTTTCCTCTTTGTGGTGTTTTTAATCATTTACCTAATTACCCTGGTGGGGAACATGCTGATCATGCTGGTGATAAGGGCTGATTCTCATCTCCACACCCCCATGTATTTCTTTTTAAGTAATTTATCCTTCCTTGATATCTGTTTTTCCACAGTCACAGTGCCTAAGATGCTGGAGAGCTTCCTAGCAAAATGGAAAACCATTTCTGTTGGTGGCTGCATTGTCCAGCTCTTCTTCTTTCTCTTGTCAGGCTGTGCTGAAGTTTTCATGCTCTCAGTGATGGCTTATGACCGATTTGCTGCCATATGCCACCCACTGCGTTACTTGGTAACTATGAAGAAGCAGGTGTGCATTCTCCTGGTGGGTGGTGTATGGACAATGGGCTTCTTATATTCCTTGGTGAACACTCTTCCCATGATAAAGTTACACTTCTGTGGACCTACTGAGATCAATCATTTCAGTTGTGAGCTGCCTCCACTTCTACTGCTCTCCTGCACTGAGACTTTCACCAACAAAGTGGTGCTTCTTTCTTCTGCTGTGTTATTTGGCTTGAGCTCGTTCCTCCTCACTCTGATATCCTACATTCACATCATCTCCACCATCCTGAGGATACACTCTGTGTATAAAGCTTTTTCAACCTGCAGCTCCCACCTTATTGTGGTGGGTTTGTTCTACTCAGCAGCCTTTTTTCGGTACATGAAGCCTACCTCAAAGACTTCATCAGATCCGGAAAGACTGGTCTCCATCCAGTACAGCATCTTAACCCCCATGTTAAACCCTGTCATCTACACACTGAAAAACAAGGAGGTGAAAACAGCTGCTTGGAAACTTTTAGGGTAAGTCAGATGTTTCTCAATGTCAGAGCTCCTTAAATAGCGTGTTAGTAAAAGCATGTAGAACTGAAGGAAACTGGGCTGAGATCTTCCAAGTTGCTAAGGGAGTTGGCTGCCCAATTTCCATTTAATTTTAATGTGAACAGGGTGTCTAATTGACATAGGCCCTTTTGAAAATCACAGCTTTAAATCCTGATGGCATAAATATTACACTAGATAACCTGATATTGTGTAAATGATTGAGTGTTTATTTTAGTAACACAGGCATTGTCACACCTTTCAGACCAATGGTCCAAATAGTTTAATATCTTAATGGGATGCCTCACAGGAAGGTACCTCACAGAAAAGTGTAAGAAATCCTGTATTGATTAATTCAAGGTGGAAAATTATATGTCTATAAGGGACAGATGATCAACCCAGCCGCATTCATGTGGGCTGAGATGCTTAACCTAAGTGAGTTAGGTACCCCAAACTATTGAACAACAACATTTGGGTGCCTAACTCCCTTCAGCAGCTTTGGACAAACCCTCCCCTTATGCCTAGAAGCATGAGGGTTTATAACCCTTATATATTTACTTCCATCTTATCTAATACAACAGAGAAAGTTCTCAGCCATATACACGTCCCATGCTTTTTGGAATCCTGCTGAGTTCTTGGACTAATTCCACTTTGAGGCAATGTCTTTAATAGGTGTATTGTGAGTTGTGTAAGGAAATATTTCCTTTGATTTGATTTTATACATGTGTTTCCTTTCAATTTCATTAGTCGCTGCTTTGAGCTTGATTTCTATTAAACTGTAAATAAGAGCATCCAGTTAACCTTTCTAGATCATTCATTATTTTATGTGCCTTTATGATGCCTCCTCTTAATAATCTCCTCTCTATACTAAACAGGCTTACACATTTCAATTTCCCCTCACATGGAAATCTTTCTTTGGCTCTATTCATCGATTTCACATACATATGGGCCTCTTCTATTTCAGCTACATCTTTTCAGAGAAGGAGTGATTAGAGTGGAGATGCAGTAACTTAGATACTGATATTGGCTAGGACTCTGAGAGGTCTGCAATGAAGTGAAATGTTCAGCTCCAATTTACTTTCAATTGATTTTTTGATAAGGTGACCAGACAGCAAGTGTGAAAAATCGGGACAGGGGGTGGGGGGGTAATAGGCTTCTATATAAGAAAAAGCCTCAAATATTGGGACTGTCCGTATAAAATCGGGACATCTGGTCATCCTACTTTTTTATGTTAGGGGACTTTGAAATTCCCAGCCACTCCCATCACTTTCTTCAGTACCTCTTTGACCTCCTTGTTCCTCAGGCAGTATATGATGGGTTCTGAATGGGGAGGAGGGGCATCATCCTGTAGAATATGGACACCACCTTGTTGAAGTCCACTGAGTCAAAGGAGCACATGGAAGTCATCCACATGTCCATGAACATTAAGGTGCCATAGCCATTTGGGATCCACAGGTGGAGAAGCTTTTCTGGTGCCCTGTGGCCTAGGGGCATCTGCAGGATTGTGATGGTGGTGAGGTACAAGACCAAGATCAGGAAGAAGGAGCTCACAATTACACTGGTGGCCATAATGAATAGACTTTCTTGGCCTCATCTGGGTCCATGCAGGAAAGTTTCAGCCGGGTCAGCGTATTACAGAATAAATGCCTGATCTTGTTGGCTCCACAGAATGGCTACTTGCACAGTGAGACCAAAGGTGGAACTTTGACCAGGTAGGCAGCTAACCCAGAGCATATGGCCAGCAAACAGCAAACCCTGTTGTTCATGAGGGTCGGGTAGTGCAACGGGTTGCAGATGGCTAAGTAGCAGCTGCAGGCCATTATGGTCAGGATAAAACTCTCAGCAGTCCCTAAGGTATAGAGGAGGTACAGCTGGGTGATGCAGTCAACAAATGAGATGTACTTGTCCTTGGCCAGGAAGACCTCCAACACCATGGAGACAGTGTTGGAGGTGCAACAGATCTCCAGGAATGAGAAGTTACTGAAGACGAAGAAGATGGGGATGTGGTGGCAAGAGCCAACACAGGCTATTGTGATCTTGATGATGTGTCCAGATAAGCCCACAAAGAAGAGCAAGAGCTGCGGCTTCTGGAGGCTTGGGAAGCCCAGGATAATAAATGGGCCATTGTTATTGTGTTCCCACCCCCATAGCTTCATAGTCTGTAATATGTGGTGTTAACACAAAGAAAACTACACAAAGGCTTACTAGAATTAACCCCATGATTAAATTAAGTGGCAAGAAAGTGTAATTAAAATAGAGAGAGAGAAAGAGAGAGAGAGAGAGAGATTTGAAGCATTACACTCCTTCAGTTAGATAACAAAAAGAATGGATACGATTCTGTTCAATCAAAATTAACCAACACATCAGATTCTGTATAATGAAGAGATAGGTAGACAGATAAATGTGGTCTTAATTTGGTGTGAGGCTAGCATCTGGCTTTTAGCCACAAACAGTGGTGATCTCATTTACTTCAGTGACACCAATGAAGTTATTACTGATTTATAGCAGTACAAGTGAGAGCAGATTCATGTACCCATAATTACTGATGGAGACTAGTAAGAGAATAATTCTGAATAACAAATATCCTCAGTAAAGAGCATTGTTAGCTGTCCTCAGGTATATGGATTAACTCCATCTTTTCATTGGAATTACTCCAGGTTTAACTAGTGTGACTGTGGCCAGAATCTGACCCCAAATAATTCACTGCGGGTGAGATTATTTCTCTTATAGTACATTTCTCCTAGAGTAGCCTTTTGATTCCAGCAGTACTACTCACTGTTATAGGTTCTGCACCAATGAATCTGACTGACCACCCTTGCAATTCCACTGAAATTCCTAGTGTAAAGCTGAGATAATGAAGTGGTGGGATTGGGAAGGTTCATATTTGGAGGTTTAGTTTTCAGCACTTCAAATTTATTAAAAAGACCAGAAGATTTTTTTTGTAAGTATTGAGGTACACAAAGGGATTTCAAAAACATCTTGGCAGCTAACACCCATCCTAGATGCTTTTCAAAATCCTACTATGTGCCCAAATGCCTTTAAAAATGCTAAAAGACCATTGACTATCTCCAATAATCAATACTCTTCAAGGTCTGCTCTACACCATATTATAGTACCAGAATAACTATGGTGATTAGAGGTCTGTTTTTTAATTATATAATCATACCTGTACCACCTCTAGAGTGGTTGCAGCTATTCCAGTAGAAAGGCAACTTATATCAGCATGTCTTTATTCCCCTTCCAGCATGGCAATAGCACTAATAGTGTAAACACATTTATTCTGGTATAGCTGCATCCACACTTGGAGACAGGATGGGGGTTGTACTGTTTTAACTATGATGGTATACCAAAGAAGACAAGGTGTAAGTTTCCCATTGAAATCAAAGGGAAAGTGTCCATTTTCTTCAATGGCCATTGGATTGGATCTGAGAAGAAGACATGGAGAAAATAGTGTACACTAAGCATTTATCCTTTCTACAATTCAGATATGCTGCAGTGTTCTGTCTAACAAAGATGTAGTAGTAGTAGTAGAATAAGAATAAGAATGAGGAATTGTAACATCAATAAGCACATATTATCACCTGGAATGAGAGAGCTTACAGGAAAAGTCATGCATTCTCTCAATGTTGAACTTCACAGGTGATCAGTTGACATTGCTTCACCTCTCTGAGAATGGCACCATACCGATATAATTAAAGCAGTACAACACTTGTGTGTAGAGAAGGTCTAAATTTCCCATTTAAATCAAAAGGAAATGCTTCATAAAATTCAAAGCACATTGGATTTGATAAAAAAGACATTTTAGGAAATGATATAAAGTGAATATTTATGTTTTCTACAATTGAATAGATAAGATATTTGAGGCAGTGTTTTCTGTCCCACAAAGTTACACTTAGGAAAAAAAAGATGAGTGAGCAATTTCATCAACAAGTATCACATAATATGTGACAGTTCACCAGCTTCAACAGAAGAGATTTAGGGAGCCCCACATCAGAATATCCTTGTTGGGGTCCCATTAAAATTGGATAAAAACACACGCCTAAAAACCAGAGAATCTACACTTTCTTTATCAGGAAAAACACGGATAAGATTTGACTACACAAAAGTACAATGTTTTGGATTTTGAGGAAAATAATAATAATAAAAACCTGACAAATTTGTGTTTGCAGAAGATTATAAATATAAAATTGGAGATATACCAATCTCCTAGAACTGGAAGGGACCTCGAAAGGTCATCGAGTCCAGCCCCCTGCCTTCACTAGCAGGACCAATTTTTGCCCCAGATCCCTAAGTGGCCCCCTCAAGGATTGAACTCACAACCCTGGGTTTAGCAGGCCAATGCTCAAACCACTGAGCTATAGAATAATAGTGTGCTCTCTAAACTCCCCCTTTTATTGGATTAAGGGGGAGGATAAGCTACTTATGAAACACACATACTGATCTATAACATTGAAATAAAGAATTGCTGATGATTAAATGCTTTGTTAGCCATATTTTTAATAAATTGTAATTATGAATATTGAGGAAGTATAGATAAGGTAATATGCAGGGCAGGGATTTGCCTGGCATGAGGATATTTCTGTTCATTTCTCTCTGATATAATTTGCTGATTTGTTTAAAATTATACTGTTGGCAAGATAAGTAATGTGTCTTGTTGGAAGATGTAAGTAAGCGCATGTAATATTGCAAAAATAGTAAGTAATAGCAAAAAAATGTGTTAGGTTATCTTTTGTTTTAGCTTGTAAATTTTCCCTATGCTAAGAGGAAGGTTTATCCCTGTTTCTGTAACTTTAAAGTTTTGCCTAGAGGGGAAACCCTCTGTTTTTAAATCTTTTGTTATTCTGTAAAGTACTTACCATCCTAATTTTACAGAGGTAATTCTTTTACCTTTTCTTTAATTAAAATTCTTCTTTTAAGAACCCAATTAATATTTCATTGTTCTTAAGATCCAAGGGTTTGGGTCAGTGTTCATCAGTACCAATTGGTGAGAATATTATTCTCAAGCCTTCCCCAGGAAGGGAATATTTTGGGGGAATAGGACTCCAAGTGGTCCTTTCCCTAATTCTTTGTCTAAATCACTTGGTGGTGGCAGCATACTGTTCAAGGCAAGGTAAAATTTGTGCCTTGAGAAAGTTTTTAACCTAAGCTGGTAAAAATAAGCTTAGGGGGTCTTTCATGCGGGTCCCCACATCTGTACCCCAGAGTTCAGAGTGGGGAAGGAACCCTAACAATTTCTCTCTGATATAATTTTCTGATTTGTTTAAAATGATACTGTTGGAAAGATAAGTAAATAAGCAATACAAACATGTAGTAATAAACAAAACTCTTTTCTCTAGGAAACTTGGAAGCAGCGTGACCCATGGCAACAAGACTTAGAAACTGTAAATTCAGCAAGAAAAGTAAAGACATTAGGTGATTAAGGCTAGTGCATGGGTAATATCTGGGTTATGTAAAATCCAGTGGATAATGTATTGAATGCAGATTGGAGGAAAATTAAGCAATGAAAAATGTGAAAAAAGGATCAGAATACATATAAAAATGGGCCCAAAGCTGGATAAATGCCAGATCAGAAACTGAGGAATGAGACTGAAAGACCAGACCAGGAGATCCTGGGAGGATGACCATCATCAAGGAAGGAAGGACTTCTTATTGTCCTGGAATGTGGAAACTTGGGCACACTTACCTATTCTGTCTTGTCTGTTTTTCCTTTTTTTGCATAAATGTATGCCCATACTCTATGTCACGTTAATTCTATCTGAAATTGTATTAAATAAAGGCTAAATGGATTAAGCCTATATTGGGTGGATATGTGACTAAGTTTCCCACTCTACACTCTCAACAGCCACTTACACAGTTTGCTCAAACAGGATATGTCCCACATAAGTTCCCTCATCTCTGTTTCATTCACTATTTTTGCAAAGGTGTCACCCTGGTAATATAATAATCAGAGCAACAAATGGGGGCCTGTTAGCCAACACATACAGGTTACGTTAGTACATACCATATTATATAAATGTTTGGCAGTTATAAGAGCCGAATTGGTCTATGTTTTCCCTCCCAGAGTTCTGTTCACTCATGCTAAGCTACACCTCACACTACCCTGCAATAGTATAACTGAGCATTTAGCACAAGCAGATATGAAACTTGTCAAAATCAAGGTTGATTCATACAAGCTTGGTGCCTTCACGGACGAGTACCTGGAATGCGTGTGTTGAAAACAAAGGTAAGGAAAGCAAAGTTCAGAACTACACAGAACTAATTCTGTACTATATTATTATTGACTTTTAGCAATAAACCTGACTGACATTGGTTATTCGATCTCCTGAATATATTTCATACCGAACCAAAGTGTGGTCAATCAATTGACTATGCCGTTTATCAACAGTAGGCACCAGAGGGCAGTAGATGGTGAATGACAGGGAACAGGGAGCTATATAGTATAGCAGGCACTAGGGAACAGCAGAGAGACAGGACCAGGAAAGGAATGGCTATAGTAAACAAGGGCCGCTAGCAGAGGTTAAAAATTAGAAAGGGGTCGCTATCGTGTATAATGGGAACTAGGGGAAGTGGCCGGGAAGGTGAGGTTATATTGTATAATGGGCACTAGGGGCAGCAGAGGGTGGGGAAAGTGTGGTTATCCTGTATAATGTGCACTAGGAGAAGCAGAGGGTGAGAGATGGGAATATGGAGCTATATTCTTTAATGGGTGCTTGTGTAACCCACACACCTCCTGGGTGTGGCGCTCTGTCCCATCTAGTGGCACCGATACCACTTAGAGATTAATGAGTCTTCTACAGCCTTAGCTAAGAGCATGTGGTGTTTAGCTCATGCAGTAGGGGCTTATACATTTAGCTACAGAGCTCCTAGGTTTGATCCTGACAACTGAGGTATATTGGCATTACACTTAATAGCTGTAGATGTGAGAGATAGAAAAGGACATTTTACTGAATAACGGGGAGAAGGCAACAGCAGAGTGTGTGATGAGAAAGGTGTGACTATATTAAATGTGCACAAGGTGGTCACAGAAAGTGAGAGATGGGACACAAGTTTCTACAGGGTATATTGATCTGTATGAGGGATACAAGGTAAGGATTAAGAAAGAAATGGCTATACATAAAATGGGCCATAGGGGGTAGCAGAGAGTAAGTGATGGGAAAGGGGTGGCAATACTATATAATTAGGGCTTCTGGTTTTAGATTTTAACTGATAAACACCAATAAAATGTCCCCAATACAAAAACAGATATAGTAAAGTAAAAAATTATGTTTATTTAATGAACAAAAGAAAAACACCAGAAATGGTTACTCAGTTCTTGTTGACATTACCTCTTTTCCCTGTGCAATTTATTTATATAGGCAATATCTCAGCTCCCTGGCTTGTATCTAAGGGCTTGCCTACACAGAAGCAATAATGTGGATTATGGGGGCATGATTTTTAGGCGTACCAATGTGTTACACACTAATTAGTAACAAAAAGAATCCTGACAATAGTAATAGTCCATTACTAGATGGGCATGATAGAATTATCAATAATTATGCAGAAAAGGCAGAAGTGTTCAATAAATATGTCTGTTCTGTATTTAGAGGGGGAAACAGATTATGTAGTCTCATCATATGGTGATGATAGCACTCTTGCCATTTCACTAGTATCTCTGGAGGATGATAAACAGCTGCTACATTTTTAAAAGAGCAAGTCCTGTTAACTTGCATCCAAAAGTTTTAAAATAGCTGGCTGAGGAGGTCACTCAATGTTAATATTGATTTTCAATAAGTTTTGGCCCACTGGGGAAGTTCCAGAATACTGAAAGGCCTGGTCTACACTACGATTTTAGTTCGAATTTAGCAGCGTTATACCGAATTAACCTTGTACCCGTCCACACAACGACTTAAAGGGCTCTTAAAATCGGTTTCTGTACTCCTCTCCGACGAGGGGAGTAGCGCTGAAATCGACATTGCCGGTTCGAATTAGGGTTAGTGTGGACGGAATTCGAAGGTATTGGCCTCCGGGAGCTATCCCACAGTGCACCATTGTGACCGCTCTGGTCAGCAATCGAAACTCGGATGCTCTGGGCAGTTGGACAGGAAAAGCCCCGCGAACTTTTGAATTTCATTTCCTGTCTGCCCAGCCTGGTGAGCACAGGTGACCACACAGAGCTGAACAGCACAGGTAGCCATGCAGGCCGAGAACCGCAAACGAGCACCAGCATGGACCACACGCGAGATACTGGATCTGATCTCTATATGGGGAGAGGATTCAGTGCTCGCAGAACTGCGTTCCAAGAGACGGAATGCAAAGATCTTTGACAAGATCTCGAAGGGGATGATGGAGAGAGGCCACAATCGGGACTCCATTCAGTGCCGTATAAAGGTGAAGGAGCTCCGACAGGCCTATCAGAAGACGAAGGAGGCCAACGGACGGTCCGGGGCAGAGCCGCAGACATGCCGCTTTTACGAGGAGCTGCATGCAATTCTCGGAGGGGCCGCCACCACTACCCCACCCCTGAGCGTGGACTCCGAGGAGGGGTTAATGTCTTCGTTGCATGACGAATCTGCGGACGGGGAAGAGGAGGAGGAGGAGGACGACGAACTTGTGGAGAGCACACAGCGCTCCATTCTCCCCGACAGCCAGGAGCTCTTTCTGACCCTGACAGAGGTGCCCTCCGAACCCTCCCAAGGCGGCATCGCAGACCCCCTGGAAGGGACCTCTGGTGAGTGAACCTTTTCAAATATCTCAAACATGGTTTAAAACAAGTATTTGTTTAATGATTAATTTGCCCTGGGGACTTGGGATGCATTCGCGGCCAGTACAGCTACTGGAAAAGTCTGTTAACGTGTCTGGGGATGGAGTTGAAATCCTCCAGGGACATCTCCATGAAACTCTCCTGGAGGTACTCCAAAAGCTTTTCCAGAAGGTTTCTGGGCAGGGCAGCCTTATTCCGTCCTCCATGGTAGGACACTTGACCGCGCCATGCTAGCAGCAAGTAATCCGGTATCATTGCTTGACAAAGCTTGGCAGCGTATGGTCCCGGTGTTTGCTGGCATTCAAGCAACATCCGCTCTTTATCTTGCTGTGTTATCCTCAGGAGAGTGATATCGTTCAGGGTAACCTGTTTGAGATATGGGAATGTAATTAGGGGGACAGAGGTGGCCCCGTTCCTACTGGGCTGTTTGCCTGTAGCTGAAAAGAAATCTTTCCCTGCAGTTAGCCAAGCGGGCGGGGGGGAGGGGGTGGATAATGTCGCTGAGTTTTTCGCGTTTGGCTAGCAGGGGTCTTCCCTGATACCAGCCACGTGGTGGGGGGAGGGGTAACGCGATCATCCAACAGAAGTGGATGGGGGGGCTAGTTTGCGATCTGCATGGATCTTCCATGGTACCAGCCACGTGGTGGGGGGAGGGGGTCATCCCACAGAATTGAATGGGTGGGTGGGGGCAAGTTATTATGTTATCTGATGCTGCACGGTAACAGGAAAACCGCAGCACGTAAAGGGCTTTGCTTGCTATGGGAAAGGAGGGCTCTGATTTAATGCAGAAGCAGCAGGACAGTGGCTTACCATGGCTGCATACAAGCCGAATTCTGTTGCCCGGCCCTGCGTCTGCTGTGATCTCTAACACCAAAGCCGCGGGCACTCAATATAAGATGCAAAAAGCGACCTTGTACATTGCTATGTAATGTGAAAAGTGTTCACCGTGAAAGAGTATAAGCATTGTTCTATAAAATGTATCTTTTTACATACTTCTCTCCTTTTTTTCCCTCCTACTGCAGCTGCAAATTCTTCCATCCTCCCGCCCCCAGCACGAAGGCTCTCCCAGATAAGGAGGCGAAAGAGGCGCACCCGAGACGATATGTTCTCGGAAATAATGCAGTCGACCCGGGATGAGAGAGCTAATTTTAACGATTGGAAGGAGACTGTATTGAAATTCCGTCAAGAGGCCAGTGACCGTGAGGAGAAGAGGGACCAGCGGGAGGACATGAGGGACCAACGGGAGGAGAAAAGGGATGAACGTGAGGAGAGAAGGGACGAACGCGAGGAGAGGAGGGACGCCCGAGAGGAGAAGTGGCGGGATGCAACGCTGGGGCTGCTGCGTGATCAGACAGACATGCTCCGGCGTCTGGTGGAGCTCCAGGAACGGCAGCTGCCGGATTACCGGGTGCCGCTGCAGCCCCTCTATAACCGCCCTCCCCCCTCCCCAAGTCCCGTAGCCTCCTCACCCCGACGTGTAAGAACGCGGGGGGGGAAGCTCCGTGCAACCTGCCAGTCCACCCCATTAGAGAGCCCGAGCAAAAGGCTCTCATTATTTTGAATGTTGTTCCTGCCCTGTTCCTTCACTCCTACCCTCCTCCCAAACCCCACCCGGACTACCTGGTTATTTCTCTCCCTATGTTCATTACCACCCGTTAATAAAAAGTTCTTGATTTGTAATTGTAAACAACACTGACTTTATTTTTTTTAAATAAAACTGGGATCGAAGGGGGAAGGGTGGGTAGCTTACGGGGAATGAGTGAGTCAAGGGGGCGGGTTTTCAACAGGGACAAACAAAGAACAAACAGAACTTTCACACAGGAGCCTGGCCAGCACTGAAACTTGTTTTCAGAGCTTCTCTGATGCGCACCGCTTCCTGGTGTGCTCTTCTAATCGCCCTGGTGTCTGGCTGCGCGTAATCAGCGGCCAGGCGGTTTGCCTCAGCCTCCCACCCCGCCATAAAGGTCTCCCCCTTGCTCTCACAGAGATTGTGGAGCACACAGCAAGCTGCAATAGCAATGGGGATGTTGGTTTGGCTGAGGTCCGAGCGAGTCAGTAACGAGCGCCAGCGACCTTTTAAACGTCCAAAGGCACACTCTACCACCATCCTGCACTTGCTCAGCCTGTAGTTGAACCGCTCCTGAGTACTGTCCAGGCTGCCTGTGTATGGCTTCATGAGCCACGGCATTAAGGGGTAGGCTGGGTCCCCAAGGATAACGATGGGCATCTCAACATCCCCAATGGTAATTTTCCGGTCTGGAAAGTAAATCCCTTGTTGCAGCCGTTTAAACAGACTAGTGTTCCTGAAGACGCGGGCGTCATGAACCCTTCCCGGCCATCCCACGTTGATGTTGGTGAAACGTCCCTTGTGATCCACCATTGCTTGCAGCACCATAGAAAAGTACCCCTTGCGGTTTATGTACTGGCTGCCCTGGTGCTCCGGTGCCAAGATCGGGATATGGGTTCCATCTATCGCCCCACCACAGTTAGGGAATCCCATTGCAGCAAAGCCATCCACAATGAGCTGCACATCTCCCAGCGTCACTACCTTTTTTAGCAGCAGCTCAACGATTGCTTTGGCTACTTGCATGACAGCAGCCCCCACGGTAGATTTTCCCACTCCGAACTGATTACCGACTGACCGGTAGCTGTCCGGTGTTGCAAGCTTCCACAGGGCTATCGCCACTCGCTTCTCAACTGTGAGGGCTGCTCTCATCTTGGTGTTCTGGCGCGTCAGGGCAGGGGAAAGCAAGTCACAAAGTTCCAGGAAAGTGCCCTTACGCATGCGAAAGTTTCGCAGCCACTGGGAATCGTCCCACACCTGCAGCACTATGCGGTCCCACCAGTCAGTGCTTGTTTCCCGGGCCCAGAATCGGCGTTCCACAGCAAGAAGCTGCCCCATTGCCAACATGATCTCCAAAGCGCCGGGGCCCGTGGCGCGAGACAATTCTGTGTCCATGTCCATGTCCGCATCACTCTCGTCGCCGCGCTGCCGTAGCCGCCTCCTCCTCGCCTGGCTTTTCTGGTCCTGGTTGAGCATAAACTGCACTATAATGCGCGTGGTGTTTACAATGTTCATGACTGCAAACTTGAGCTGAGCGGGATCCATCCTTGCCGAGGTACGGCGTCCGCTCAGTTCAACAAGGAAAAAAGGCGCGAAATGGTTGTCTTCCGTTGTTTTCACGTAGGGAGGGGGAGGATGTTCCCAGAACCGCCCGCGACAATGTTTTTTGTCCCATCAGGCATTGGGATCTCGACCCAGAATTCCAATGGGCGGGGGGGACTGCGGGAACTCTGGGATAGCTATGGGATAGCTACCCACAGTGCAACGCTCTGGAATTCGACGCTACTCTTTCTGCATGGACGCGCACCGCCGAATTAATCCGCTTACTGTGGCCGCGTACAATCGAATTTAGACAATCGGTTTCATAAAATCGAATTCCGTAAATTCGGACTAATCCCGTAGTGTAGACGTACCCAAAGAGAGCCAATGTTGTGCCAACTTTTAGAAAGTTTAAACGGGATGATATTGGCAAGATAATGGAGTGGCTGATATGGGACTCTATTAATAAAGAAGTAAAGGAGAGTAATGTCATTAATGCCAATCAACTTAAAACTGTGGAAAATACATTCTATCAAGCTAAATTGATATTTTTGAAGAAATTGCAAGTTTGGTTAATAAAGATAACAATGTTGAAGTAATATACTTTGACTTCTCTATGATGTTTGACTTGGTGCCACACAACTTTTTGATATAAAAAAACTAGAACAATATAAAATAAACATGGCATACATTACATGGATTAAAAACTAGCTAACCTATAGGTCTCAAAATGTAATGTAAATGGGGCATCATCATAGAGTGGGTTTGTTTCCAGTGGTGTCCATCAGGGATCTGTTCTTGACCTTATGCTATTTAATATTTTTATCAATGACCTGGAAGAAAACATAAAACAATCACTGATAAAGTTCGAAGAACACAAAAAAAAAGTGGGAGTGTTAAATAAGGAATAGGACAGGTTACTAATATAGAGCAATCTGTGTATGCAACACACTTTGATAATTTGCTACCAGAGCTTACTTTGGATGTTTGATTTGGGAACCTGGGCACAAGCAAACAATACTTGTTTTAATATGGCTAAATGTAAGCACCTATAAACAAAGAATGTTGGCCGGGAGACTCTATGCTGGAAAGCAGTGACTCTGAAAAAGATTGGGGTGGGGGATGGTGGATAATCATGTGAACATGAGCTCCCAATGTGACATTGTGGCCAAAAATGCTTATGTGATCCTAGGATGCATAAACTGGGGCTTCTCGAGTACGGGTAGAGAGGTTATTTTATTTGGCACTGGTTTGACCACTGCTTAAATATTTTGTCCACTTCTGGTGTCCACAGTTCCAGAAGGATGTTGATAAATTTGAGAGGGTTCAAAGAAGAGCTACAAGAATGATTAAAAGCTTAAAAAACCTACTTTACAGTGATAGACTCAAATAGCTCAGTCTGTTTAGCTTAACAAAGAGGTTGAGTGACTAGATTGGAGTCTATAAGAGTCTACATAGAAAACGTATTTATAAGGGCCTCTTATCCAATGGCTGGAAGTTGAAGCCAGACAAATTCAGACTGGACATAAGGCATACATTTTAACAGTGAGAGTAATTAACCATTGGAACAATTTACCAAAGGTCATGGTGGTTTCTCTATCACTGACAATTTTTAAATGAAGATTGGATTTTTTTTTTCTAAAAGACCTGCTCTAGGAATTATTTAGGGGAAGTTCTGTGGCTTTTGTTATACATAAGGTCAGACGAGGTGATCATAATAAGAACGGCCATACTGGATCGGAGCAAAGGTCCATCTAGCCCAGTATCCTGTCTTCTGACATTTGCCAATGCTAGGTGCTTCAGAGGGAATGAACAGAACAGGTAATCACCAAGTGATCCATCCCCTGTCGCCCATTCCCAGCTTCTGGCAAACACAGGCTAGGGACACCATCCCTGCTCATCCTGGCTAGTAGACATTGGTGGACCTATCCTCCATGAACTTGTCTAGCTCCTTTTTGAACCCTGTTATAGTCTTGGCCTTCACAACATCCTCTGGCAAAGAGTTCCACATGTTGATTTTGTCTTGTATGAAGAAATATTTCCTTTTGTTTCTTTTGAACCTGCTGCCTATTAATGTCATTGGGTGACCCCTAGTTCTTGTGTTATGAGAAGAAGTAAATAACACTTCCTTATTTACTTTCTCCACACCAGTCATGATTTTATAGACCTCTATCATATCCCTTCTTAGTAGTCTCTTTTCCAGGCTGAAAAGTGCCAGTCTTATTACTCTCTCCTCATACGGAAGCTGTTCCATACCCCTAATATTTTTTCTTGCCCTTTCCTGTACCTTTTCTAATTCCAATATATCTTTTTTGAGATCTGCATTCAAGACGTGGGTGTACCATGGATTTATATAGAGGCAGTATGATATTTTCTGTCTTATTTTCTATCCCTTTCTTAATGATTCGCAACATTCTTTTTTGACTGCCGATGCACATTGATTGGATGTTTTCAGAGAACTATCCACAACGACTTCAAGGTCTCTTTCTTGAGTGGTAACAGCTCATTTCAACTCCATCATTTTATATTTATAGTTGGGATGATGTTTTCTAATGTGCATTACTTTGCATTTATCAACACTGAATTTCATCTGCCATTTTGTTGACCAGTCACCTAATTTTGAGAGATTCTTTTGTAGCTTTTTGCAGTCTGCCTGGGACTTAACTATCTTGAGTAGTTTTGAATCATCTGAAAATTTTGTCACCACACTGTTTACCCCTTTTTCCAGATCATTTATGAATATGTTGAATAGGACTGGGAGACACCACTATTTACCTCTCTCCATTCTGAAAATTGACCATTTATCCCAACTGCCTCTTCTGTCCTTGGAATCTATGAAATCTACTAAATCTATTAAATTGGTCCTGCTGGTGCACACACAATGTTCTTCTCATTACAGTATATACAAAGAGAAAGCTGCATTCCCCCCATTTTTGATCATCTGCAAAGAAATAAAAAGTTGCTCAAGATAAACCTCACAAAAATGAAATTAATAAATTCAGAAAAAACAGAAGCCCTATTATAATGTGCTTTTGGTGAAAAACAGGGTGAGGGATGTGAAAGGGATAGCTTGAGTGTGCAATGGGCACTAGGGGGCAGTAACAGATAAGGAGAAATTATCATTTATACTAATAGACAACATCAGATAAAGACTAAAAAAGGGGTGGCTCTACTTCCTAATCGGCACTATATACTCCTGGGGGAATTCTACACTAAAAAAATAAAAATTCTATGCACAATATTTTAAAATTCTGCATACTTTATTTGTCAAAATAACATATATATATAATAACACCAATTTCAATTATTTTGGTAATTTATTTCAAAATAACTGTCAAGAACTATGTCTGTAACAATACAGACAACTGAAAAGATTCAGTCGGGAGCAGAGAGTTAAAGAAACCCCTATGACAACCCAGTTCCTATTTCTCTGCCTCCTCCCACCCCACAGCGCCCAGCCACAGGGCCAGACACCCATACCCTCTCCCCCAGAGTCCAGTTGCATGGAGCCCCCCAGATACTTGCATGCACCCCCTCATCCCCCAGATCCCAGTAATCCAGAGGAAGAACCAGACTGATGCTGGGTCCCAGATTTGTATGGCGTTTCCTTCATGTTGCCTCCTTCCTTCAGGGCATGCCGGCAGTGTCTTCTATTTGGGAGTCAGGGAGATGGGCTCTGCGGGGTCCAGTGGGCCCAAGTGGTGTCCAGTATTCTGCAGCACAAATTCTGCAGGGAAAAAGGAAATTCTGCACAGAACATTAATTCTGCGCAAATTCTGCATTGTACAGCGGTGCAGAATTCCCCCAGGAGGAAGACTATAGGGCAACAGAGAGTGAGGGATGGGAAAGCTATACTTTATAATGGGCACTAGGGGCAGCAGAGGGGCAAAGTGCTACTGTGATCTCACAATGCAGTAGCACACTGTTATTATTATTTCATTATTATCATCCACATTTTCATTCACTGCAGTTGTTTACAATTCTATTGAATTCAATGGGGCTACACCATGCGGCATTAGCCAGTGCAGTATAATGAACATCTAATTTATGCTCAGGAGTCTTTGTGTTTGTAAGTCTCTAAAGCTGGTCCTGTGTTCTGTGTTAGCCATCCACAGAGGTTAGTTATCTCTGGAGCTCCTCACTTTCCCTTGGGTGGGAGGTTGGGGAGGGAAAGGGTCAGGCAATGGTCAGAAATGATGTCAAAGGCTTTGATTTTTCAGTTCCTGCACCTTTAGACTCTCTTGTTTGCACAGAGCAGTGTATCTCCCTGTTGTCAGAGGCAACCCCCAGCCTCAGAGAAGCTAGGAAGATTAATTAATACCAAAGGAATTCATTATTCCAACAGTGTAAATATTTGCTATGGCTAAAACAAAATCTCCCTGTGTGTTTTGTTGAGCTTTTTGCCCTACTTGTGAGTGTGACCAGGGTAGGAGACATGCCTGGATCTCATATGATCCTTGATCATTTTCAAGGTGCTGAGGTCTCATTGACTTCAATGGGAGATGCAGGAGTCAAATGTTGCTGTAGATTAGACCCCAGGGTTTAAATAGTATTTTGAGAATAAGGACACAAATAATTAATCTGGGGGAACAGAACCTTTCCATCCTAGGCTCCTGAAGAGACATTTCACGTAGAGCAACAAGGATGATGCAATGGCCTTTAGCTGTCTCCTAATGACATTTTCCTACAGATCTGGTGCTGTTTTGTATCTCCTCTTCTGGGGCTCCAAGAGATTGTGTTTGTTTGTCTTTAAGATTTACTTCCACCATATTTGTGCTCGCTTCATCCCAAACACTTACAGTCACATATCACTGATGTATTTAGTATTGTCAGACAGTCAGAGTTTAAGGCCAGAAGGGAACATTAGATTATCTAGTCTGGCCTCCTCTATCTCACTTTGTCTTGGGTTTCATCAGACACTATGAAACCCAAGACAACGTGAGCCCACAGAGCACTTTAGCAATGAATGAAACTGAATGTAAACAAGAAATATACTTTGTAGACCCTGTAACTGACCACTGAAATGCAGGCACCTCCGGGGTGCACAGCATATAATCTCATGCAACACTGTTAAACAGATGATTAACAAAGGAAGGAAAGAAGACCTTATGTGAAATACAAATTGTGTGTGTGAGTGATTGTCACACCCTGCTGGAGAGAACAAGCACTGCTCAGTGGATGCATGCGTGCGTGTGACTCTCATCCCCAGATGGAGGGAATGAGCCTTGTCCATTGTGTGTGTGTGATTGTCACTCCTGCTGGAGAGAACGAACACTGCTCAGTGTGTGTGTGTGTGTGCATGTGTGTGTGATTTTCACCCCCTGCTGGAGGGAATGAGCCCCACTCAGTATATATGTACATGCCACTGCTACCCCCTGCACTTGTGAACAGCCCCACGAACTCTGATGACCACAGATGGTCAGGAAAGATCTTTCATTTATAGTTCATCCAAAACATATAACGTCCACCAGAAACAGTGCCCCATACCATAGTGATGGGCTGCTGCGGGTCTGCACCAACTCCGAGGGGAGAGTGCCCCCTACTGAGCCACCCTAGCCTCTCCCTGCAGCACAGCATCCCCAGGCGCCATGCTGGGGCACTGCGGCAAACACTGATTCTGATGGGAGCAGTTCCACTGCCAAGACCCCCACTCTGCTCCTTGCGGCACAGGACCACTTGGTGCCACACTGAGCCACAGGGGCTCATCATGGACCAAGGGAGAACAGTGACCCCTAAGTGAGGCCCCACCCAGCTCTTTGCACTGGAGCACTGGGGTTAGTCCCCTAATGAGTCCTACACTCTGTTCTCTGAAGTACAGCGACCCCTACTGCTGAGCTGGGACATTGGGATGAACCCTGAGGACATCCTATAGAGCCCTCCAGGCCCATCCCTGAAGCTCAGTGCCCCCAGTGCCATGCTCGGGCATTGCAGGCAGCACTGACTAAGGGGAAATAGTGCTTCAAACGGAGCTTCCCACCCCAATCCTGGTAGCACAGCCCCCTACGTCCATGCTGGAGTAATGGAGTCAGCACTGTCTTAAGAAATGAGAGTGCTCCCAGCTGAGCCCATCATCCCATTCCCTGCAGCACACTATTCCCTAGCACCCCTTTGCTTCCACACAGAGTTAACTCTATCACTTCTGGGGACCAGTCCTGATTCTGGTCCTGCTGCAAACTTACTGCAGTCAAAGGGAATAGTTGCACTGACTTCTATGGGCTTTGGATCTGTTTTTCTAGGAGGGAAATGGGCTTTATGGTTAGGGCAGTGGAGTCTGAGAGTGAGGACTCCTGGGTTCCATTTCCAGCTCTGGGAGGGGAGTGAGGTCTAATGTTTAGAGCAGTTTGGACCTGGAGTCAGAGCTCCTGGGTTCTCATTGTGGCTTGGAGACAAGAGTGGGGCACACAGTCTGAACAACAGGGAATGGAGTCATGAGCCTTGGGTGTTGTTGCTGACTCTTTGCATTGTTTTGGACAAGTCATTCCTCCTCATCATGTTTCTGTTTTTCTAGACACTGAAGTGCCTTTATTTGACTATACAATGGTTAGTAAATCACATTAAGACTTTAATCTAAAAACACACACCATGATGATGATACAACTTCCTATAAAATGATTGACCTAGTGAATTTCATTTTGTTGTAGTTCGAAATCGTATTGTTCTTCCTCCAAGGAATATTGTAAGAAATTTCCTTCAGGGACTAGGTCCCAGAAGCATTATAAATATAAACACTTTTGCTTCCTTCAACATATTTAGCGCTTTCAGCTACGAGAGGGAACTACTCTTCTTAAACACGTTAGGCTATGAATGATTAACTTAAGCTTCCAGTCATTCTCCCACTGAAGTCCATGAGCATTGTGCTCCAGTCTGCAATGGGAACAAGATCATGTCACTGGTTTCTTCATTTGAATTTTCCATACATGGACAGAGAACCTTAGTGTGAGTCTGAGCACATGGGCTGTGTATGTGTTCACATCTATCTATCTATCTATCTATCTATCTATCTATCTATCTATCTATCTATCTATCTATCATAATTCATAATCAAACAGACATCTATTATTATTACAAAATGAGGTTGTGTTAGAACAAGGTATACTCCTATCTGTCTGCCTATCTATCTAATCTCACATTGTGCTTTTATCTATCATATACGTAATTTACAGAGTCCTGCCCCTTTGTGTGGGGAGCTGAGAACAGGGAAACTTCCTGCACTCATCAGGGGGCTGAGAACAGCCACTGAGGTGAATGGAGCATTTCCCACGTCTCAGAACTATTGTCATAGGCTGTACCATCTCCCTAGCATGTTCTCATTCAACGGAGACCATCCCATTGAGGTGACTGCCCCCCTCACACCTCTCAGAGCCCCCAGTGCTGCAGATTGATGGGCAGAGGAGCCCTTTCCCTCCATCCTGCCTCTAGCCTTACTGTCTAAAGGGCAATGTTTCTAAGGCCATGTCTACACTATAAAATTATGTCAATCTAAGTTATGGCGGCACACAGTCTCCACAGCTATTAAATCGCTTTTGCATGTGCCCACTACACTACATGTGTCAGCAGTGCACGTCCTCACCAGGAGCACTTGTATCAATGCAGAGTGCAGTGTACCATGGGTAGGTATCCCATCATGCAACTCCCCACCTTCCAGTGCAGGGTCATTTGGGAAGTTCTTGCAATGCCTGATGGGGGCCAAGACAAGTTGCACAGATGTGACTGGGAGCATAGGGTCAAATTCACAAAATGCAGTGTTCTCCATCCCATAATTTCATCGGCAACCCATAATATTTCCCACCTTCTTTTCAAAGTCCCACAAACCTGTGCGTCCCTTCTCACTGTCTGCCATCTCTGAAAGAATCAAGGACCCTGCACAGCTCTGCACTATTGTTATGAGTGGTGCAAGCACAGGGCACCTGATCCTGCAGTATTTGCAGAGCCACAAGAGGAGCCATGGGAAATATGATGATTCCTTGGAGGCTAGATCACTGTGGGACACAGAAAAAACAATTTAAGGCTGGGGCATTCACGAAGCAGCTGGAGATGTTGGCGCACCGGTTCTGGGCCCAAGAAACAAGCACTGACTAGCGGGATCACAATGCAATGCAGATTTGGGATGATGAGCAATGGCTGCAGAACGTTTGGATACGCAAGACCATATTCCTAGATCTGTGTGCCAAACTCGCCCGAGCCCTTCAGTGCAGGGACACCAAAATGAGAGCCGCCTTGACAGTTAAGAAGCAAGTGGCCATTGCACTGTGGAAACTTGCACAACCAGATTGCTACTGGTCAGTCAGGAATCATTTTGGAGTCAGGAAATCCACTGCAGGGGCCGCTATGATGCAAGTGTGCAGCACCATTAATATCCTTGATTAATTGATCTCTGTCAGACCTGCTCAGCAACAACCAGCATATGTTGTGAATTAATAAAGATGAATTTTGTTCCAAAAATAGAATTTTATTCTGTAACATGAACCAGGCAATTAAAAAATCATTTAGAACATAATCAATGAAGGGAACACAACTTATGAAGGGGAAAGAACAGTAATTTCCATCTCAGATACACATAAACCAAGCATGGCTATCACAGATCAGTGTATGTGAAGCTGTCAGTTTCTTTAATGTCCCCCCAGGTGGAGCAGTAAGGGTAGTTCACTGACCCCTGATGCCATGTGGGACATTGACAGGGAGGAGGGTGGGAAGTCCCGATATTGAGTTTTTTATGGGCTGCAGAAGGAGGTGAGCATGGATTTGTTGAACCCGCAGGTCCACCAAAGTCTGCAGCATTTCTGTTTGCTGTCTGAGAAGCACAAGCATCTCCTGTTGCACGTCCCTCTCCTTTCCCTGTGTCTGTCTCCACTTCACTCTATCCTTCTCCAGGCTGTCTGCAAGAGTGACCCTCCAGGCTCTGTGCTTGTTCTCTGATGCAGCACTGGCTTGCGGGATCTCCTGGAACACATCATCTTGAGTCCTCTTCTTTCTCCTCTGTATCTGGCTCAGTCATTCCTCAGGTGCGGAGAGGGGAGACCCTGAAGGCTGCAATGGTGACAGCTGCAGATATAATACATAGAGGTACCATTGTTAGTATATTCATGATGGAAATTGAAACTTGAGATGCTGAGCTCACATCCCTTGCTCCCCAAAAGTTGGAAGCACTACATTCTTACTTGATAGAGCATGGCCCTAGTCACAGCACCAGCCCTGGTGAGTCTGGCCCTCTGGAGCTTTGGGAGATGAGGAGGTGTTGTTACTAAACCGGCATTGTGGGCACTTGCATCGGCAGGAGCCAAATTTAATTGAAGACACTTTCACAGCTAGGTCGATGTGAGCAGCTCCTGTGCCCCACATAGCCTCTTTGTGCCAAGCCCAGTCAAGTTGGTAAATTTCCAAAGCCTGTTCCCTTTTAGTGGCTAAAAATAAACATCATGAAAATGAAAAACTCCATGAGCTTATTAATCATTCCCCCTGGAGATTGAATTCTCAAATCTCTGCAGCAGGAACTCTCTTGATCTGGCTCAGTAAAGCTCAGAAGAGTTCAGTGAGTCTTTCATCCTATCCCCAGTCTTGGTGCATGGGTCAGACAGGATATAAGGGATAGATTTCTACGGCCGTCTCCTCTTTGGAACCAGATCCCCTTGCCCAGCCAGTAAGGAGAGCAAGGATCAGCTATGAGATGTGATTTCCACAGACCGTCCTCAATTATTTGGTGGCAGCCGGCTCTGCGATCAACAGCATACAGGTTGAGTGAAATAATGACAGTAGTAATACCTCTATAGCTTCCATCACCATGCAATTTTGACAGGTCTCCAGGCCCCGTGGGGTTCTTTTGTCCCGCCCTCCGTCCCCCATTTCCGCTGGCGCCGAAGTATGGCGTCGTCGGCCATTTTGAATTTTTATTTTATTTTATTTTATTAATGTTTGTGGGTGTTTGAATGGGGGGTTCGTGTTGTGTTTGGATACATTGAGAGAAAGACTAGAGCGAGAGAAGGTTTAAAGCTGAAAAAGAAAGTTTAGAGAAATTTTATTTATTAATGTTTGTGGGTGTTTGAATGGGGGGGTTTGTGTTGTGTTTGGCTACATGGAGAGAAAGACTAGAGCGAGAGAAGGTTTAAAGCTGAAAAAGAAAGTTTAGAGAAATTTTATTTATTTATTTATTTATTAATGTTTGTGGGTGTATGAATGGGGGGTTCGTGTTGTGCTTGGATACATGGAGAGAAAGACTAGAGCGAGAGAAGGTTTAAAGCTGAAAAAGAAAGTTTAGAGAAAAAGGGTTGATTTTGAGTGAGGAGAAGAGTTTATAAAAGAATAGAAGGCGTTTGTTAGCGAAACATTTTATTTCCCAAAGTGTTTGTGCTTAGAGACATGGTGTAAGGGGGTAAAGAACAGAAGGCCGAGCGAAACATTTTGCCCCCCAAAAGTGTTTGTGCTTAGAGACATTGTTTGTGGGTAAAGAACAGAGGCCGAGCAAGGCATCCTACCCCTTTGACTGTTGGTGGTGAAATGCTGTCTGTTTTGGGCCGCGCTAACCCCCTCCTTTTGGTGGACCAATGAGAGGCTGTTTTACAGTGAGGACACAGAAGGCCTTTGTTGAACCAATCCTGTAGTTCCTAGGCTCTTTACCTGGCATTAAAAGCTATAAAAACAGGATTAAAATGAAAATTTGGTAAGCCCATGGCCCACAAAGGAAATAAAAATCATTAAAAGCTATAAAAAAGTTAATTAAAAGCTATAAAAACAGGATTAAAAAGACAATTTAGTATGCACATCATCAAAAAAGGGCTAAAAGCTATAAAAACAGGATTAAAATAAAAATTTAGGAAGCACATGGTCCACAAAGGAAATAAAAGTTGGCTAAAAAGCATTAAAAGCTATAAAAACAGGATTAAAATGAAAATTTAGGAAGCACATGATCA
Organism: Platysternon megacephalum; assembly: GCA_003942145.1. NCBI lineage: Eukaryota > Metazoa > Chordata > Testudines > Platysternidae > Platysternon > Platysternon megacephalum. The sequence goes on along the minus strand of QXTE01000633.1, from coordinate 65,297 downwards.
AAAAAGTAAATTAAAAGCTATAAAAACAGGATTAAAATAAAAATTTAGCAAGCATAGGGTCAAAAGTTGGCTAAAAAGTGAATAAAAACTAAAACAAAGCCTGTTTAGTAAGCACATCATCAAAAAGTGAATTAAAAGCTATAAAAACAGGATTAAAATAAAAATTTAGCAAGCACATGGGCAAAAGCTATAAAAACAGAATTAAAAAAAAAATAAAAAATTAGTAAGCCCATGATCAAAAAGTGAATAAAAACTAAGACAAGGCCTGTTTAGTAACCCCATGATCAAAAAAACTATAAAAACAGGATTAAAATAAAAATTTATCAAGCATAGGGTTAAAAGTTGGCTAAAAAGTGAATAAAAACTAAAACAAAGACTATTTAGTAAGCATATAATAAAAAAGGAAATTAAAAGCTATAAAAACAGGATTAAAATGAAAATTTAGGAAGCATATAATAAAAAAGTAAATAAAAGGCATTAAAAGTTAGGTTTACAAAAAAAAAGTTAGGAAGCACATAATAAAAAAGCATTCAGTATCAGGGTAGGTTAAAAAAAGAACAAAGAAAATAAAATAAAGAGCACATGGTTGAATTAAAAAGAAAGAAAGAGCTATGCCTGGCCTGATTTTTCTGTAAACTGAGGCAGCAGCAGAGCTTAAAAGCTTTCAGGCTGGTTATCATAGCCTTTTAAAAAAAGAGAGAGAAAAGAAAGAACAAAGAATACGTGGTTAAATTAAAGAGAGAGAGAAAGAGCTATGCCTGGCGTGCATTTTCTGTAAACGGAGGCAGCAGCAGAGCTTAAAAACTTTCAGGCTGGTTAGCAGGGCCTTTAAAAAGAGAGAAAAGATCTTTACCTGACCTGGATTTTCTGTAAAATGAGGCAGCAGCAGCAAAGTTTAGAACCTTTCAGGACGGTTAGCATAGCCTTTGGATTGGGTAATTAGAGGCTGTTTTACAACCGGGTTATAAATTGTAGTTTTTGAACCAATTATAGTGGCCCAAAATTTTAAACAAGAGCCAACTTCCCCCCCCCACCCCCCTTTTCTTTAAACTGCCTTATTTTTATTTAAAGAATTAGACCTACTTTTTTACAAGGGGGGGCTTTAAGAAAAGTTAAAACTGTAACAAACCCTTTTTAAAAGGTTTTAGGCTAGTGTTGGGTTGCTTTTTTTAGTAAGCCCAATATAAAACAACAGGCTTTTTCAGCTGGTAGCTGTGATTAGAAAGAAGAAGACCACTTTTTAACCAGCACAAGATTTTGTAATGGTATAAAGCTTGGCTTTTTATTAACACAGCCCTTTATTTACAGCACCTAGTAACAATTAGTTTATATGTTTTGTTAACTACTGAATTAGAAAGAAGAAGCTTGTATTTTTACTTTTTAACAACAAGGGTTTTAAATAAAATGTAAGTTGGTAAGAACAAACAAGGATTAAAAATCTGTTAGCAAAAAACAGCCTTTGTGATTAAATAAAAAGAATACCAAAATTTGGAACTAAAAAAGTCACCTGTAAATAGACTTACTATATAAAATATAAACTCTTTTTACCCTTAAAGCTAAGAATGTAGCCTTTTTTTTAGAAAAAACAAACCCTGAGGCCATCTGCTTTGCTTTTATCTAAACAAACAAACCCGTTACAAGCTATAAAACATTAAAAAAGGTGTTTATTTGTAAAGTAATACCTTTTTTTAAACTTATCACATAAACACTTTAAAAGAAAAACCCCAACCTAATTTACTAAAAGGGATGTTTTAATAAAAAAGCCCCCAGGTTTAAACCTAACTAAAGAAAGTTTTTAGTTAATACAGCCTTTTAAAGGTTGTGATTAGAAAAAAAGAAGACCCCTTTAAAAAACAGGTTGTTTGAAGGCACACTTTTTTTTATATAACCCCACCGGGCATAAGTATTTTAGTAAAATGTAAGTTGGCAGAAACAAACCAGGGTTAAAAACCTGTTTAAAAAAGTTTTTAGACTAACGTGTTTTTTTTTTTGTTTTTTTTAGTAAAAACTGTGAAGCTGCAACAAAGCCCTTGTTAACAAAAACAGCCTCTGTGATTAGAGAGAAGAAGGCTGCTTTTTAACAAATGCAAGTTTTTGTAATGAAATAAAGCTTTGCTTTATATTAACTTAAAAAGACAAACCTATATGAAGACAGAACCCTTTATTTAAACTTTTTTTTTTTACGTTTGTTTTAATTTTAAAAAATTAGATGCAGAAAATGCCACAGAGTGAAAACCATAGAACCTTAGTAACAGCTAGTTTATATTTTTTATTTTGTAATTCAGTGAATTAGAGAAAAGTTTTTTGTTTTTTGTTTTTTTTACTTTTTAACATATTTATGCAAAAGTTATATTAAGCTTTTATTTTTTAGGCCTTTTAGATTTAAGTATGAATTTTGTTGTTATTGCATTATTAGAATGTTTTTATTTTTAAATGTTTGCAATTTGTGTTTTGAGACACAGGTACAAGCTTGTGTATTTGTTTTGGGTTTATAGATTTTATTAAACTAATACAGCACAGGCTGGAGCGGTATTAGTTTCTTTACATTTTAAAAACAGATAAGCCTAATTAGGCTAACCAAGGATTTATGCACTATAGTTTGCCTTAGCAAGCCTCTAGGGGGCACTTTTGTAGTTTGCTTGGTTTTTTTTACACAGACTTTTTACACACGGTTAAAGTTTTAACAAATGGTGAGGCTGCATTGAAAGATACTTTGTGAAAGTTATAACAAGTATTTTATTTTATTTACTGACTGTAAAAGACAAAAACTGTTGCTTTGTGACTGCATGAAACTTAGAGATGGCCTATTTGAAGAACACCCCCACGCTTTATTTTTATTATTGTTTTTTTAAATTTAAACCGAGGACAAACAATTTTTTATTTTTTTTTAAAGCCACAGAAGGTCCTGAGTTTTAGGGGGCATGTTGATAACTTTTTTAGTGAAACAGTTTTGTAGACAACCATTATGTGTTAGTTGTTACGCTTTAGCATGGGCATGCGTTTGCTATTTGGAAGCACTTTTTTTACTTTATGAAGTATTATTTTTTCCATTTTACGGCCTATTAGAAATATTAACAAAAACAAACTTAAAGATACTTTGTAGCAATGCCTGCAAAGCAACAATTACAATTTTGTTGATTATTTTGTTTAACGCCCCCCCCTCCCCTAGAGAATATATTTTTGTAAAACACTTTTATGCAAACTGTAACCCTAGATAATGTACAGCATTAAATAATATGAAACAGTAGACGAGAGATCTGAGACATTGTTGAAATCAGAGGGGCTATGATTAAGGCCTAATGCAGGGGGGGCAGGGATGGAAAATGAAAAGGTTCAGCCGAAGCGGGAGATGGTATGATTTAAGAGGGGCTCTGGGGCTGCTTTGCAATGGTCCATAGGAGCCTATAACCCTCACGCACAAGCGCCAGGGCTGGGTGAGGTGGTTGGGCTTTTGTTAGAGGAACAGGCCGCTTATATACCTTTTGTTGTTGTTGACAAGCTGTAACCTAACTGTACGTATACTACGGGGGCAACCTACGGCCTTTTTGACAATCCCCACACCCCTTGAACTTCATAAAAACACGCTTTACATGGTTATTTTTAACTGACATTTTATTTTACAACACACCCTGTTTTGTTTTAAAACACGCTTTAACTGTTAGTGTTTTTTCGTAGCAAGATTTTGTAATTTGCTGAACGAAGAAGGCGTTCAACATTTCGCATTAAACATTCATCTGTCGGTTTGACGATCTCATTTAAAACGCCATTTGGGTTTTCGGCCTTTGTTACTTTGTCCACCAGTGCTGCCCCTAGAGCTAAATGTTCCTGGGTTAAACAGAGACACTGCAGCGCGTATCCCAACGTGATGATGATATTTAACACACTCTCCATACACAAGTTACGGCTAATTTCTTTAATTTTACAGTTCACATCATTTAAAGACCAGGACACGCAGACGTGATGCCTTTGACTGGGGGCATCTATGGCGCACCCAGGACAATCCTCGTTTTGTTTTTCTCTTAGGCAGTACTTGATGATTTCGTGCACAGCCGCTCGCACGATAGCACACATCACGGTTTTACGGTTATGAACTCGCACAGGCTTAATACCGAATTTTTCCCTCAACTTTAGATAGTACAGGCCTATAGAATAAGCGTCCCCCGCTGTTTCGGCATTTTGTGGAGCATCTGGTTTTGTGTCTGGGCAAAAACAGATCGGCCCTTCGGAGCTGTCGGTGTCCAAAACCTCCAAGTCCTCTGAAGAACCATCGCTCAGCTGTTGAAAAATCGACAGTAAGAAAGGCGTGTAAGACATTTTTTGTGCTTTTTTTTTTTATAACATGATTTTAAAACCTTTTACACCGGGTATTAAGAGATCCCTTCCGCATGCAGCTTTTAAAAACAACAAACAGCAACAACTGAAATATGTCTCTGTGCCGGCTTGATCCAAAGGGCTCTAACCAATCGAGCATCGGGCCCTGCCAAACCATCCCTTTGAACGCTCTTACATACAACGTACCTGTGCCTCGTCTCCGTACAGACCTTCGTTTGGGTTCTCCTGGGTGGGGGCCGGAGTGTCAAACAAATCATGGCCCAGCGGCCTGGCCTCGTGTTTCTCCACCGCGTTGTTCCTGCGGGTACAGGCCTCGTTAGCTATCCCTGGCTTCCGGCGCCCATGACCCGTCTCAAACCCTGTTTGCCACAAAGGGGTGTTTGTTTCTTCTGGTCCCATAGCAGCGACCGTATAACGTTTTTTCGTGAGAAGCTTGACTGCCGGTGTTGGCCGGGGCCTTCGAGGTGCAGCCCCCTTTAATCATCAGACCCGTTTAAATAGAAGCTCCTCCTTACAACGACAGCCCTAAACTATTGGTTAAAAGTATCATGCGCCCTCCCAGCTTAAACGGGTCTGATGATTAAAGGGGGCTGCACCTCGAAGGCCCCGGCCAACACCGGGCTTACTAATTTTTTTTTTATTTTTTTTTTAATTCTGTTTTTATAGCTTTTGCCCATGTGCTTGCTAAATTTTTATTTTAATCCCTCTGGGGCACCTGGCATTGGCCACTGTCGGTAGACAGGATACTGGGCTAGATGGACCTTTGGTCTGACCCAGTATGGCCATTCTTATGTTCTTATGAAAGTAGAACATGACAATAAAGACTGGTACTTTCTTTGATGCAATCTTGTTTATTTACAAGGAATGTACAAATTCCTGCTGCTCTGAACACAGGAGGAACCAAAGACAAAAGGGATTGTTTCTTAGTTTACAGACCCCAGCTTGCTTCATCCAGTCCCCCAAAGCCCAGAACCTCTCTGTGGTCTTCTCCCAGGGTCACATCATGCATACAGGCTGCTGCTTTGCTTTCTTTCTTCTGCTCTCAGTCTCTCCCTGTGTCTTGTCTGGCCCCTGCTAGCCTTTTACACACACACAGACACTAAAACACACATACACAAACGTCTGCTCAGAATAGTCAGACACGGACATGGGCCTTTTTTAATTATTTCAATGTAATATTGTTTTCAACATGCCCAAAATGTCAAAAGTACTGGCATTTTGAAATGTAAAAAATAAGATAATTAGTGACTAAATATTTCACTCAGAAATGTTGATTTTTTCCTTGACACTTGCCAATTCATTTTTTTTAACTTTGCCTTTTGCAAACTCATCTGATATTTTGATTTTTTTTTTGTTTAATTTTTTTTCTTTGGCATGAAAAGAAATTCTTGAAATCTCGGAATTTCTGATGGAATGAAGTATTGGCATTTCCATCTTCCGTTAGACAGCCGAGTAGTGTATGGGAATGGACACCTGATAATGTCACACTTACATGGCCGAGTTCTGGATTTCTCTGTGTCACTAACTCCAACAGGGAGCTTGGATGATCTCAAAGCAGGCAGCCAAACCCAAAACAGAAACGTCCCACTCGAAGTTTATCATCAGTGGAGAAAATCCATAATTCATCTGTTGGGAGACACTGAAACTACAAAGCCCAGAAAGCATTGCGAATATCAGGGCTGGAATAGGGCAATTGCCACAACCATGGACCCACTGAGGCTGTGTCCCTGCTTTTTGGCCATATATTTTGGCCATATATATATTTGGATTGGTTTATTTATTTATTATTATTTGTCTTTACAGTTTTTGAAGAAACCTCCAAAAATTTCCCAAGAAATTTTTTGACAAACAAACAAACCAATGAACTGGGAAGGGTTCCAGACCACGCTGGATGAACAAACATCTCCAACCAGGATTTTTAATTAATCTGTAAAATCGGGGGTCGTATCCTATGAGTGGAGAATTGCTAATTTAGTTCCTACTTTTAAGAAAGGGGGAAAAAAGGGATCCAAGAAATGACAAGCCTGTTAGTTTGACCTCAATTGCATGCAAGGTTTTGGAACAAATTTTGAAAGAGAAAGTAATTAAGATATAGAGGTGAATGATCTAACTGATCACCGTATTTGGGGATGGGAAGGAATTTATCTTACACCATCCCCACAAGAAAAAATGACTTAGTGGTGGAAAAAGAACATCTGGAGGATGCACTCATTGAAGGATACAGTTTTACACTGGGAAAGGAGGCCTAACAGCTAGTTGGCAACGTTGACCACTAACTGAAATCCATGAAAGCCAAGAAAGCCAGCAGGAAGTCCATGTGCATCAGAGGTCAGGAATCACTCTGATGATGGTGGTAAAGTTTCCCAGAGAGGTGGTCACGTAGACTATGAAGAGGACCATGAAGAGCAAATATGTCAGCTGATGATTGTGAGTGAGGTCCAAGAGGAGAAATTCAGTCACTGGGGTAGTGAGGTCCTGTTGATCTATTTTGTGTCCTTAAAATTTACCTGCAAATTAAGCAATAATGATAATAATTATGAGATTCCTTCTATCCCCCCTTTATATTACTGATATTAAATCTATTTTTAATCCCCATTAGGAAACACACTTTGTTTGGGACTTTTCTTATTTATCTCAATTAACACAATGTCCTCAGCCCTACTTCAGAAAAACCCTAATTCAGCAATTCTGAGTCATTCCACCCATGCTGAACTTCCGTTGTGGGGTGCTGGGAAGGATGTGGAATAGTCTACTCACCAAAAGAGCCTCCTGTTTACCACAGCACCCATTCACCATCACACAGACTTTCGAGCATTATAAGCCATAAATCCAGCCTCTTTATTAAGACCATGATTTTTAGTGTCTAGCAAAGTTATGAATTTATGCTCCCAGGTTCCTCTTTTGAAAGTGTTGTGTAGGATGAAGATTAAGAGGTCAGATCTAGAGAGATCACTTTGTGAAGAGTGCCCACGCATGGGTGATAGGGTGTTTTTGTCCTTTTATCATTTTCCTGGGTGAGTTCATTCGAGAGCATAGTCGTCTGGCAGATGGTCAGATTATTAAAACACTGGATTTATGGCTTATTAAAACAATCTGTAAACCACTAATCCCCACTTTTTTTTTATCCTATGATGGCAGGGGTGCTAATGGGCCACTTCACCTTGAAATGGTCCCTTAGAATATGTGCTAAGTACTTATGTTAACCTTTCTGTTCCACCATATATTTGGCTGTGACATGGTGAGTACCTTTACCACACCTGTGTAGCTCAAAAACTTGTCTCTCTCCCCAACAGAAGTTGGTCCAATAAAAGATATTACTTCCCCCACCTTGTCTCACTAATAACCGACACGACTACAACATGTATGTAACAATGAGAAGAAATGGATATTTGAGCACCCTGTGAAGCAGAGGAAATCCCAGTGGATTTTATTCCTGGCACTGGGAGAGAAATGTGACCAAGGGGAAAGAGGAGGGGGAAAATAGAGACGTCTACTGGATTCTAGGTTAGTTCCAGTAGGGCAGCGACTTACACTCCATGGACCATGGACTGTCCTTTTGTTCTGGGTTTTTACAGCACCTTATGCAATGGGGGGCGGGTCGTGGATTAGGGTTCATAGGCACTAAAGCGCCTCCGCAATAATAATAGTAATAATAATTGGTGGCTATTGTAGGGAAAATATTGAGATCTATCAGATTCCTTCAAAAATCCAAACCTCTGTGCTTTGAAAGACTATTTGGGGCTCCATTGAACAACAGTATGAAATGGGCTTGTAAAAATGGTGCTGTTGGAGCCCTTTCAACATTCCATCAATTTAAAATTTTAACTTTATTTCTCTAGGTGCATATCCTATAACCTGGGACCTCAGAGTGAAACTGGGTCTCATCTTCTCTGTTAATCAGCCCCAACAACAAAGGTTCTTCAAGGAAAAGCAAGCTTTAAGTGACCCCTGAGAAACCCCATCCCCTTTACATCCTGCCTTCTGACATGCCTGGTCAGCTTTGTCCCCTTCATACTCTACCCTCAGTGATCCCTGTGTAGTCATGTCCCCTTCACACCCTGACTTTAGTGACCCACATCCAGGATAGCCCCTTCATATCCAGTCCTCAGAACCCCTCTGCAGCATGGACTCCTTCACTCTTTGCTCTACTCACCTCACTTGAATACTATTTCTTTAATGTTTTATATTACTGTTGACTTTGTTCAATACAGATAAGTGTCACTGATTTGAAATTCATTGACACTCTTTTTTCAGATATTACTTCCAGAAATAGTGTGACACAATTCTCTCAGAGCAGTGTTGGTTCAGGAGGTCTTACTGGAGTACAATTAGTTATAATTCATTTTCGGATCAGGAAATCCAATCCTGATACATGTGGAGTGTAGATCTGTTCAGGAAGAAGTTCCCACTTTTACCTCAATATTTTTCAGTGTATAACAGCCTCTTTAGTACTTAAACTTCAAAAATATAGAACTTGTGGGAAAACAAAAGAATCACAATATTCTTTGATAATTTTGATATTTTTTTATTTTTCAATTTTTGAAAAGAACTGTGTTCATTATTGTTTACTTTTATCTAAATTTAAATCTTTCTTTCATTCTTGCTTTCTGTCTTTCAGAGAGAAAAAGTAAATGTGGAAAAATTTTAAAAATAATATCTTTAGAAAAGTTACTTGCTCTTTTTTCTGGATAATAAAAATCTGAAAAATATATGAATGCTTTTTAATGTTATTTATATCCCTCTGTTTTTAACTGCACTTTTATGTCAGAATTAGCAGCAAAGGCCACCAAAGTAGAATTTAACGTGTGAAGTTAGAGATTGAAATAGAAATATAATGTAAGACAATTAAAACCAATTCCTTATGAAAGTAAGGTCTATATATTATTAACTCTGATGTGACGTCATATGGTAAATGCAGATAAGTGGTAGATTGCGGGAAATAAGAAGCCATAAAGCACAATCATGTTCTTACACACCTACTGGACTATTCCATAGTAATTTCATCAACTATGATACATAACTTATTCAACAGATTATTTTTTTTGGAGAAGATATTGATATTCCTCATTAGTTGAAATCATTCATAGAATACTTTTGACCAGCAATTCTCAGTGTCAAACCTGGTGGAAGCCACTAAGTGAGATGCAACCATTTCCTCCATCTTAGGTTCTGGCCCAATTACCTCTATGGAGCTGCATCTTATTTACACCACCCACTTTTCATAGAATCATAGAATCATAGAATATTAGGGTTGGAAAAGACCTCAGGAGGTCATCTAGTCCAACCCCTGCTCAAAGCAGGACCAACGCCAACTAAATCATACCAGCCAGGGCTTTGTCAAGCCAGGCCTTAAAAACCTCTAAGGATGGAGATTCCACCACCTCCCTAGGTAACCCATTCCACTGCTTCACCACCCTCCTAGTGAAATAGTGTTTCCTAATATCCAACCTAGACCTCCCCCACTGCAACTTGAGACCATTGCTCCTTGTTCGGTCATCTGCCACCACTAAGAACAGCCGAGCTCCATCCTCTTTCGAACGCCCCTTCAGGTAGTTGAAGGCTGCTATCAAATCCCCCCTCACTCTTCTCTTCTGGAAACTAAATAAGCCCAGTTCCCTCAGCCTCTTCTCATAAGTCATGTGTCCCAGCCCCCTAATCATTTTCATTGACCTCTGCTGGACTCTCTCTAATTTGTCCACATCCTTTCTGTTTGGTTATATGGTCTGGCCTTCAGTCTATAGTTCAACAATTCTCAGGAGTGTGTAGTATTTGATCTCTTCTGACTGCACACACATTTCACATGCCACATACATCTGTTCCCTGATACACTGAGATTAGGTTTCTAACACAAATAAATGGACATTGGAAGATAAATTATGTCTCTATCTCCCTCTGTGAGAATAACATTCTGCTCATCAGTCTCCTGATGGGCTTCTTCATCTCATCATTTCTCAGTTTGTAGATCATTGGGTTCAGCATTGGGGTGATTACATTGTAAATTATTGAAATCACCTTGTCCAGGGTGAACTTCTTGAAGGGCTGAGCATAGATGAAGATGGTGGGTATGAAATGTAAACATACCACAGCAATCTGGGTTCCACAGGTGGACAGAGCTATGTGCTTCCCTTCTGTGATGTGTGTCCTGATCTTGACTAAGATGATGATGTAGGAAATGAGCAGAACAATGAATATTATTATAAGGAGCACTTCACTATTGAACATCATCTGCAGTTCTGCTAAGTGAGTGTCAGCACAGGCCACTTTGATGACTTGTGGGATATCACAGTAGAAATTGTCCAGGATGTTTGGACTACAGAACGGTAGCTGGAGGAGCAGTCCAAGCTGAACGGCAGAGTGAGCCAATCCACCCAGACATGCCAGTGCCACTATCTCCATGAATACGCCCTGGTTCTTGATAGTCAAGTACTGCAGTTGTTTATAGATGGACATGTACCGATCGATTGCCATCCCCACAAGAAAAAATGACATTGTGCCCCCGATGAAGTTGAAGAAGAACATCTGGCGAATGCACTCACTGAATGAGATGGTTTTACACTTGGAGAGGAGATCCACCAGCAATTTTGGAGCATTGACCGATGATTCACTGACATCCAGGAAAGCCAAGTTGGCCAGCAGGAAGTACATAGCGGTATGGAGCTGGTGGTTGGTGATCACAGTGGTGGTGATGATGATGACGTTTCCCAGCCAGGTGTTGACATAAACTATGAGGAAAACCACAAAGAGGAATCTCTGCAGCTCAGGATTCTGGGTGAGGCCCAGGAGGACAAATTCTGTCACTGTGGTAGTGAGGTTCTGCTCTTCCATTTTGTGTTCTTAAAATATACATGGGAAAAAAACCAGAAATAATAATAATAATAATAATAACAACAATAATAATTACATTTTTGTAATTTTTGCCCTTTTAATTTACAGTAGAACCTCAAAGATACCAACACCAGAGTTATGGACTGACCGATCAGCTGGACACCATGTGAAACTAGAAGTAACGAATCAGGCAGCAGCAGAGACCAAAAAAAAAAAGCAAATATGGTAACCACCTTTATTGCATCTTAAAGGTAGGCACATCTGGGCTGCCTGTCCNCCTCCACCAATTCCCTGGTGAACACCGATCCAAAACCCTTGGATCTTAAAACAAGGAGAAATTAACCATCCCCCCTCCTTTCCCCCACCAATTCCTGGTGAGCCCAGATCCAACTCCCTTGGATCTTAAAACAAGGAAAAATCAATCAGGTTTCTAAAAAGAAGGCTTTTAATTAAAGAAAAGAAAGGTAAAAGAAAAACCTCTGGGAGATAGCATACAAGCTGATCTCACAGACAACAAATTTAAAACACAGAGGATGTTCCCCTGGGCAAAACCCTTAGTACATCAAAAAATAGCCAATTTGATTATTCCTATAATGCCCAAGACAAGTTACAAAAAGAAAATAAACATAAGCTAATTCCTTCACTAAATACTCACTACCCTGTTTGATTCCTGATTCCTTTTCCTCTCCGGCCAGAACTGAAACTTCCTTTTGAAACATCTTGACCCCCATTGGTTCCTTTGGTCAGGTGTCAGCTAGGCTAGGTGAACTTCTTAACCCTTTACAGGTAAAAGAGGCATTAACCCTTAACTATCTCTTTATGACAACACCCCACCCCCACAGGCGGGCAGCCACTTACAGAAAGACGCTGTGGCTGCCAGCCCAAGACAGCCGGAGCCAACAGAGCAGGAGCAGGGCTGGGGTCTGTAGCTTTCACCCCACTCCCGTTAGGAGGGGGACGCGTTGTTTTTACCCACCCTTCCCTGTCCAAGAGGGGGACACACTCTTTTCACACACACACACCCCTGCCAGGAGGGGAGCAAGTTTGCAAACTCATGGGCAATGAGTAAGGAGTTCAGCTGCTGCTGAAGCCTGGCCTGGAGTGTCAGCTGCTGGATCTGGAGCCTGAACTGTGCTTTTCAGAGTTACAAACATTTCAGAGTTATGGACAACCTCCATTCCCGAGGTGTCCGTAACTCTGAGGTTCTACTGTACTGATATTAAATCATTATTAACTCCACCTTCAAAAAAATATTGGATTTGAAAATTTCTTTAATTTTCTAAATTCAACACTGTATCCTCAGCTCAGCTGCAGGGAAACCTTGCTTCAGCTGACCCTAGGAAATCAACCTGTGGGGATCTGCAATCATGGAATGCTAGTGAGAGAAGAGGAGTGGTCTGCGCACCAAAAGAGGCCCTTGCTAGTCAGAGTCTGCATTCATCTACATGCAGCCCGAATGGTATAATCTTCCAAAGGTCCATAGAGTCCACTTGGGGCCTAGTGTTTCTGGGATGGGAAGTACGTGGTCTTCAGGGTGTACCTATAGCCAGAGATTCTGAGAGTGTGGGGATTCTCAACAGGACCCTTGGGGCATTCCGCTTGATATCGGCTGCCAACTAGACATGGAGACATTGATAACTGCCCGTTGAGGAACGAACCATCCCGATGTGTAGAAAGAATAGTAAATATGGCAGGCAACCAGCTTGGCTTAACAGTGAACTCCTTGCTGATCTTAAACAGTCCATTCATCCAGCCCATACTTCTTTAATTTGCTGGCAAGAATACTGTGGGAGACCGTATAAAAAGCTTTGCTAAAGTCAAGGAATAACACACCCACTGCTTTCCCCTTATTCATAGAGCCAGTTATCTCGTCATAGAATGCAATTAGGTTAGTCAGGCATGACTTGCCCTTGGTGAATCCATGCTGACTGTTCCTGATCACTTTCCTCTCCTCAAAGTGCTTCAAAATTGATTCCTTGAGGACCTTCTCCATGATTTTTCCAGGGATTGAGTTGAGGCTGACTGGCCTGTAGTTACCCAGATCCTCCTTCTTCCCTTTTTTAAAGATGGGCACTACATTAGCCTTTTTCCAGTCATCCGGGACCTCCCCCAATTGCCATGAGTTTTCAAAGATAATGGCCAATGGCTCTTCAATCACATCCGCCAACTCCTTTAGCACCCTCGGATGCAGTGCATCCGGCCCCATGGACTTGTGCTCCTCCAGCTTTTCTAAATAGTCCTGAAACACTTATTTCTCCACAGAGGGCTGGTCACCTCCTCCCCATGCTGTGCTGCCCAGTGCAGCAGTCTGGGAGCTGACCTTGTTCCTGAAGACAGAGGCAAAAAAAGCATTGAGTACATTAGCTTTTTCCACATCCTCGGTCACTAGGTTGCCTCCCTCATTCAGTAAGGGGCCCACACTTTCCTTGACTTTCTTCTTGTTGCTAACATACCTGAAGAAACCCTTCTTGTTACTCTTAACATCTCTTGCTAGCTGCAACTCCAAGTGTGATTTGGCCTTCCTGATTTCACTCCTGCATGCCTGAGCAATATTTTTATACTCCTCCCTGGTCATTTGTCCAATCTTCCACTTCTTGTAAGCTTCTTTTTTGCATTTAAGATCAGCAAGGAGTTCACTGTTAAGCCAAGCTGGTCGCCTGCCATATTTACTATTCTTTCTACACATCAGGATGGTTTGTTCCTGTAACCTCAATAAAGATTCTTTAAAATATAGTCAGCTCTCTTGGACTCCTTTCCCCTCATGTTATTTTCCCATGGGGATCCTGCCCATCATTTCCCTGAGGGAGTCAAAGTCTGCTTTTCTGAAGTCCAGGGTCCGTATTCTGCTGCTTTCCTTTCTTCCTTGTGTCAGGATCCTGAACTCGACCATCTCATGGTCACTGCCTCCCAGGTTCCCATCCACTTTTGCTTCCCCTACTAATTCTTCCCGGTTTGTGAGCAGCAGGTCAAGGAGAGCTCTGCCCCTAGTTGGTTTCTCCAACACTTGCACCAGGAAATTGTCCCCTACACTTTCCAAAATCTTCCTGGATTGTCTGTGCACAGCTGTATTGCTCTCCCAGCAGATATCAGGGTGATTAAAGTCTCCCATGAGAACCAGGGCCTGTGATCTAGTAACTTCTGTTAGTTGCCTGAAGAAAGCCTCGTCCACCTCATCCCCCTGGTCTGGTGGTCTATAGCAGACTCCCACCACGATATCACACTTGTTACTCACACTTCTAAACTTAATCCAGAGACTCTCAGGTTTTTCTGCAGTTTCATACCGGAGCTCTGAGCAGTCATACTGCTCTCTTATATACAGTGCAACTCCCCCACCTTTTCTGCCCTGCCTGTCCACCCTGAACAGTTTATATCCATCCATGAAAGTACTCCAGTCATGTGAGTTATCCCACCAAGTCTCTGTTATTCCAATGACATCATAGTTCCTTGACTGTGCCAGGACTTCCACTTCTCCCTGCTTGTTTCCCAGGCTTCTTGCATTTGTGTATAGGCACTTAAGATAACTCGCTGATCATCCTGCTTTCTCAATATGAGACAGGAGTCCTCCCCTCTTTCACTTTCCTGCTCATGCTTCCTCCCGGTATCCCATTTCCCCACTTACCTCAGGGCTTTGGTCTCCTTCCCCCGGTGAACCTAGTTAAAAACCCTCCTCACTCGGTTAGCCAGCCTACTTGTGAACATGCTCTTCCCTCTCTTCGTTAGGTGGAGCCCATCTCTGACTAGCACTCCTCCTTCTTGGAACACAATCCCATGGTCAAAGAATCCAAAGCCTTCTCTCCGACACCACCTGCATAGCCATTCGTTGACTTCCACGATTCGATGGTCTCTAGTCGGGCTTTTTCCTTGCACAGGGAGGATAGACCAGAACACTACTTGCACCTCAAACTCCTTTATCCTTCTTCCCAGAGCCACATAGTCTGAAGTAATCTGCTCACGGTCATTCTTGGCAGTATCATTGGTGCCCACGTGGAGAAGCAGGAAGGGGTAGCGATCTGAGGACCTGATGAGTCTCAGCAGTCTCTCCATCACATCGTGAATCCTAGCTCCTGGCAAGCAGCAGACCTCTTGGTTTTCCCAGTCGGGGCAGCAGATAGATGACTCAGTCCCCCTGAGGAGGGAGTCCCTGACCACCACCACCCTCCTCCTTCTCTTGGGAGTGGTGGTCGTGGAACCCCCATCCCTAGGACAGTTCATCTCATGCCTTCCAATTGGTGGAGTCTCCTTCTGCTCCCTTCCCTCAGATGTATCATCTAGTCCACTCTCCGCATTAGTACCTGTAGAGAGAACATGAAAATGGTTGCTCACCTGTATCTCCATTGCTGGTACATGGATGCTCCTCTTTCTTCTTCTGGAGGTCACATGCTGCCAAATTTCTTCACCTTCCCTCTGTCCCTGCTGTGCAGCCTGCTCTGATTCTTCAGAACGTTGTGCCTGTAGAAGCATATGCTGACGTCTGTCCAGGAAATCTTCATTTTCTCTTGTGCAACGCAGGGTTGATACTTGTTTCTCCAGACCTTGAACTTTCTCTTCCAATATGGAGACTAGCTTGCACTTTGTACAGACAAAGTCACTTCTGTCCTGTGGAAGAAAGACAAACATGCACAACGTGTGCAGGTTACAACAGCTGAACACTCACCTTCCATATTACCTTCCTTCTAAGAGCTTCCTCAGCTGTTGCAGTAACTACTCAGAGAAGCCTGCAAGATGAAAGCCTCAGTGCACTCTCCCCAGGCGAACTCCCAGTTGATCGGTATGTGGTCATCCATTGTGGTGCTTAACTATCATGAACCCGGGTGTTTGTGTGGGGATAGTGGCACTGGCATGGCTGGGTGGATTGGCTCACTCAGTTGTTCAGCTTGGACTGATCCGCCAGTTGCCATTCTGTGGGCTCAACGTCCTGGACAATTTCTACTGTGATATCCCACAAGTCATCAAACTGGCCTGTACTGATACTCACCTGGTCGAACTGCAGATGGTCTTCAATGGTGGAGTGCTACTTGTAATGATATTCATCATTCTGCTTATTTCCTATGCTAGCATCTTAATCAAGATCAGGACACATGTCATGGAAGGGAAGCGCAAGGCTCTGTCCACCTATGGAAACCAGATCACAGTTGTTTGTCTACAATTCATACCCAGCATCTTCATCTATGCTTGGCCCTTCAAGCAGTTCACGCTGGACAAAGTGATCTCAGTCATTTACATTGTAGTCACCCCGATGCTGAACCCCATAATCTATATGCTGAGAAACACCGAGATGAAGAAGACCACGAGGAAACTGATGAGCAGAATGCTGTTCTCAGCGAAGATAACACAGACATAGTTTTCTTTCACTGTCCATTTGTCTTAAAAACCTGATCTCAGCAATGTATCGGCAATGTATTTAGCCTGAGAAACATGTGTGAGATCAAACGAGATCAAATACTGCACATTCATAAAAAACGGTGCTCACAAATGACTGATGGCAAAAAGCTGTATATAAATAAAATAAAACAGTCGGTATAAGTCAGATGTAGATCCATGCGTGTAAATGATCCAGGACCCCAAATGGTGGAAATGGGTGTGTATCCCTAAAAGACTTCCGACACTTAGGGCTTTGAAGTGAAAAATTTCTTATTCAAATTATTCAAAGGATGATTTCAACTAATAAGGAATCCATTAAAATCAATAGCTTCTCTGAAAAAAAATCTGTTGAATAAATTAGGTATCTTAACTAATGTGATGATTGTGATGAGGAAATAACTATAGAATGTTCCAAGAGGTGACTAGGAACCATCTTTTGCTTTCTGGCTTATTCTTCTCTCTCTTATATGCCACTTATGTGCATTTATCACCTGACTTCTCATCAGAGAGGTTTAATTATATTCAGATGTTACTTTCACAAGGTTGGTTATAATTTTCTTACCTGATATTTCTATTTCTACCTCTAACTTTACAGGTAACAAAATAAAAACAAAACTTGTCTCTGGTTGTCTTTTCTGCTAATCCTTATTGAAAGTGCAGATACAGATGAGGAACATTTCTGATGGATTTTTTTCTAATTTATTCATTGATAATACATAAATAGCATTTTTTTAAAAGGCTTACATACCTTTTCCAGATTTTTGTTTTCAAGAAAACCAAAACCTTTTTTTAAATTTTTCTACATTTATTCCTTTTTCTAAGAAAGAAAGAAAGAAAGAAAGAAAGAAAGAAAGAAAGAAAGAAAGAAAGAAAGAAAGAAAGAAAGAAAGAAAGAAAGAAAGAAAGAACGAACAGGTGGAAATTTATACAAAAAGAAATCAAGAAAACAATTGTAAATTTTTAAAATAAAAGGATGAGAGATATTTTTATATCTTATATATATATATATATAATATTTTTGTAACTTTGAAGGTATATTGTGATTCTATTTTTCTTTCTCAACAAGTTCTATATTGTCAAAGCCTAAGTACTAACGAGGGTGACGTATAGTGAAAAATGTTTAGGTATAAATGGGCATGTCTTCCTGAATGGATCTACACTCGTGTGTCAGAATTGGATTTTCAGATCCAAAAATGAATTGTAATAATTTATACTCCTGTGAGACCCCCTAAACTAACACTGGTCTGAGAGTGGCACATTCTTTCTAGCAGTAATATCTTGAGAAAACAACTAGTAATGTTATAAAGTTTATTGGCAAAACATCCAAGATCACAAACACTGTAACATAGCAAAGGAGATAGAGCCAATACAAAATGGATAGCACTTCCATACTCACAGTATTGTTTGTGGGGATCCCCAGAACAGGTGAGGATATCCATGTGTGGTCATCAGACCAATGCATTCCACGTATCCCACTCCTCTCAGACTGAGTTTTACTTTGTACAGGGTTACGCCAACACACATCATACTTTATACATATTAATGATGGGTTCAACTTTCTTTTCTTATATTTCCTTCCACTCCTCAACAACATTGGGGTTTTTATCTTCAATAGGTCCATTAGCCACTTATGTTAGATTCATTAGCATTTATGTCAATAAATTGCCATGGTACATCTGCGGTTAGTACATATAAGTTTCAGTTAAGCTCAACATCCTTTTAAACGTCCCCTAAAATGCCAGAAGGATCCTTTAATGGTTCCCCACTTAAATGGTTCCCCACTTTGCCTTTTCCCACCACGTACACTCTTGTTTACAGTGATACTTGTCTTACAACTTAAGATCAAACTATCAGTCAAATACAATGTACCTAGCAACTGCCTACATCATCATTTTATACCTAGGCCTTAGTTCTGCTAAGCTAATAGTCATATATGGTTGACACCTGTAGGCCTTTATGTTACTCCTGTGATTGGCTACAGAGGGACAAGGGAGTGTCCGACCAAGTTCAGAGACCATAAACTGGAGGGAGGAAGACTCCTTGTTTGAGAACCATAGACATGCACTGCAGCATGGGGAATGTGGACAGCCCCAGAGACCTCTGACCCTGGCCAAAAGAACACTGCTGACTGGTAAGGAAACTGAGGCAGACAGATGTGTGCAGGGTTTATTGTATTTTAATAGATCTGTGTGTGCCTCTTGCTAATAAAGAAAGAGAAATAATATCTTGGAGTCCTGGGCTGTTCTCAGCGTTCTACAGGACACCTTATCAGATGACTGGCAAAGAAGTAAAAGACAAGGCCCACCCTTTTGGGTGAGATTTGGGGTGAGGATGGGCTGAAGCAATGTGGGGGGAGCAAGGGATTAGCACAGGACCTTGAGGCTGGACAGTGGGTCGTGTGGTCACACCTATCAGGACGGGATACAACACCCCAAAAGTGCACCCGCCGGCCCAAAGACAGCAGCAATGCCTGGTCCATTCTAAAGACTGGAAGCTTAAAAGACACAGGGGTCACTGAGGTTCACTAGGGGAATTTTTCATGTCTTCTCCAAGACATCTAGTCCTCCCTTTCAGAGACAATATATAAACCTTCTCATAAGTTATAAGGGGAGTTCAAATGGGTCTGAGTGTGGTATTAAGGTCTGGGATTTTGTGATCTAACCCCTTAGATCCCCTTGTGCATGCCAGCCTTCTAACGATTCCCCTTGCAAAGAAACTACTGGTCACTGAATTCTCATTTTCCCCAGCAGCAGCTGTCTTGATCACACCCAGAAAAGTTCAGGTGGGTTGCAGGATGGGCTGGCTCTGAACTCCAGTAGAGTGGGGGCATTGGAAATGATACAGGGGGAAGGTTTCTGTAGCAAATGCCCTCCCCCATGCCTATCACAAGGCCAATGAAGAGTTCTAAGATGTGGCTTCCCAGGGTGTCCTGGTCATCTGCATGGGGCCAGCACTGAGATCTCAGAGAGGGCAGGAAATGTGATGTCTTCAATCTTAATGCATATAATGTTGGGACTTTCAATGGGGCCTAAGGGGGTTAGAAACCCAGCTGCCATTCAAAATTAAAGAGAGCTCGGCAACTGAGTCCCTTAGGTGCCGTTCAAAATCCTAACCAAGCAGTGCACACTCAGCACCTGCATTTCCCTTGGCTGGTAAAATGCTCAGGGATTTGCCTGAGAGAACTGGATGGAAACATTCTTAGCAGTTGCAGTTTGCAGTGCTGTCATGCCACTTTGGTCCCAGGATATGAGAGAGACAAAGAGGATGAGGTGATATCTTTATTTGGACCAACTGCTGTTGGTGGAAGGTACATGCTTTCCAGCTTTGTGGGGCTATTCCTTGGATCCTTCTCTTTTTAGCAGCTACAGAGCATTTTCATCTCTAACTAAAAGTTCACTGTTTCATGGAGTTTAGGGCAGAAGTGACCATTCAATCATCTAGTCTGACCTCCTGTTTATCACAGGCTTTATATTTCCCCCTAACACTTCCCTGTTGAGCTCCATGACTTGAATTAAACCAAACCATTTCAGTCCTCAGCAGACTTAGCCATTGTGACCACCAGCAGAGAACAGAAGAGACAGAGGTGATATCAATAGCCAACACCCCTGCAGTAGCAGGGAACTGACCAATTGAGACATGCCCAAAGGGTGCCAACAGGCAACGCGCTCCCTGCTGATGGGGGAAGTTTTGTTTCATTTTTGACCTTTTAAATTATTTTCACCTTTTCTTTAGTATAAATTAACTGAAAAATCATCCTGAGCTGGAAAAATGTCAGAACAGGACACTTCAACAAGTATTGTGCCTTGAACAAAAAATTAAATCAGAAGTTTCATCAAACCCATCCCTTTCCTGCAAGCAGTTGTTTTTCCCCAATGAATTAGCATTTTCTGACAAACAAAACCTTTAGATGGAAAACTTTCAACAAGCTCTCTTGAAGAGTTTGTGATCAACCCATTGACTTTAATTGCTTCATCCACTCTTACGGCTGCATCCTTGAATATTATCCACCTGGGCAAACTTTTATGTCCATGTAGATGTTTTAAGGTCAGCCCTGATTCTGCAGATGATGGACCAGGTCTTTAGAGATGTTTTCTTGTGGACACTTCCCCTCTCTTTTGTGATCACACCAACTTCATCTACACAATACAGTCATGGGGATCATGTCCCTTGCCCATTCAAGTTCATATAACATCCTGGCATAAGCTACAGCAATTGTGCACATGGAAACATGATATTAGGAAAGCATTTGGGGCTGGATTAATGTTTAAACACTACCCACCAGTGTCCAGAGCCCCAGCTCCAGGAGTCATGACAATGCAGCAGACTCCCAGCTTTCAGTTTTTAAATAATAATTTTCTAGCCCCTGTGGTTGGGAAGGTTTTCATGAACCATTTTGGGTTCCATGAATCAACATTTTTGAACAAAAATGTCTTACCGGAAAATTTGCTACCAGCTCTACTTATGAGTTACAGTGTTACTTATCTGTGCCAAAAGCTGCAGTGAGCACCTTGCCTGTATCACTGGAACAACTGTGACTATAACAAAATCACCCCATGTGAATAGTAATGTTACCTTTTTTCTGGGAATTTGATTTAGCTCAGTCCATGTGGGAATATTCCAACAATGCCAACAGAAATGTTCATGGGCATTTAAGCAATTAGGATGGGATATTCAAAGGGGCCTAAGGGAGTTAGGGGCAGAACTCCCATTGTGAGTTGTGACAAAGTGGGGTTTTATTTATCTCATTATGTTGCATGTGAGTCTTACTGTCCTATACTAATACTGTGTGTACCTTAGTTTCCCAGTGTACTGCACCAATACTTTGGTGGTGGGAATTGGGTGTGTGATTTTTGCTGAGGCCCTCAGGGCAGGTGAGGCTGCCCAACTGTTTGCACCTATGTAACCTGAAACCCAGCAGGGGGCTGCAACCAGGTGACACCTTTTGCCCGGGAAGCAAGACAAAGGGAAGGAGGAGGAGCAACAGGGGGTGTCAGAGGTTGGGTTGCTGGAAGCTGGCAGTCTGCGTGGGGGGACTGGAAGAGGCGGAGTCCAGGGTGTCTGACCCAGGACTCCCAAGATGGACTTGGCTGAAAGTAATTGATTTCTGTGCTAACAAGCTCTGTTCTACGCTGTGTCTCCATCGACTAATAAAACTTCTGTTTTACCGGCTGGCTGAGAGTCACGTCTGACTGCAGAGTTGAGGTGCCCTCTGGCTTCCCCAGGAACTCCACCCAGGCATACTCACTGTGGGAAGTGAATGGTGCAGAAGGGGATACTGAATGCTCCGTTGCCAGACCCAGGAAGGTCGAAGCTGTGTAAGCTTCTTGCCCTGGAGGCAGTATGCTCAGAGAGACGATGCATGCTCCCCCAGAGTCCTGACTGGCTTCATACAGAGTAGTTCCAGGGAATTGACCTGGTGACTCTGTGACAACTGGTAGCAGAATGGGATCAACTGCACCCCGGGGACAAAGAATCCTGCAGTAAATTACTGGAGAGCAGTAGAACGAAGGAGGATTAGCAGGCTGAAGGTCAGAGAGGTGCAGTTCCAGGAGGTGGAGGAGCCTACAGCTTAACCCTGAGAGAGACTGGATTGCCAAGAAGGGCTGTCACACTGAAGGGGTTCCTCCCGGGACCATGGAGAGCTGAGAGAGCACAGGCCTGTGAGTCCATGACCACTTGGGAACAGCGTGGAGATGGCCTATAGCCATCTCCTTAAGAAGGACATTGTAGAGCTGTGCAGAGAGAGAGGGCTGCACATTGGAAGATTCACCAAGGCACAGCTGATTGCTCGGTTGGAAGAGAATGATCGCTCTAAGGAGCCGGTTCCTGACCCAACTGGGGATGTGGGAGGGGCTGAAAGCAGCCAGGCAGCCCCAGGATCCACCTACCCAACCAGCAGGTGAACTTCACAACCGAGTTCCCCATCAGTGGAGATGAGACGTTTGGAGTTGGAAATGGAACGGAAACTGAAAGAGCTAGAGGACCATGAGAAGGAACGGAGGACCATGAGAAGGAATGGGAGGACCGTGAGAGACAGAGGCAGCATGAACTGGCGATGGCAGAGCTGAGAAGCATAGAGACCCCTGCTGGGGTGAGTGGGGATCGGCTCAGGGTGGCTAAGCCTGCAGGGAACTACGATATAAAAGTGCTGCCTCAGTTTAAGGAAGGGGATGATATAGATGCCTTACTCACTGCCTTTGAGAAGGCTTGCAATGTGCACCAGGTTGACCCTGCAGACAGGCTTCAGCATCTCACCCCCTTACTGAGTCCCAAGGCCATAGAGATGTTCAGCCAGATGGATGGGGTGGAAGGAGGGGACTATGAACTGTTCAAACAAGCCCTGCTGCACAAGTTTGAGCTGACCCCTGAGGCGTACAGGAAAAGATTCTGGAGTATGCAGAAGACCCAGGGGATGACCTATCTAGAACTGGTCATGCTGATGGGGGAATACACCCGCAAGTGGGTGAATGGGTCTGGGGCCCAGACCAAGGAGGACGTGATTGAACTGATGGGACTGGAGTGACTATATGAACTCTGTCCCCCTGACCTGAGGATGTGGCTGGTGGAAGAGGCTGAAGGACCTGTGCCATGCAGGGCTGCTGACTGACAAGTTTGTAGATAGCAGGATAGGATATGGAATGGAATCCCAGGGGGACAGGCCCACATCAGTGCATAAGGGGGGTCACCCAGGGACTTCCCAGAAGGGAGTCTTGAATAAATCCCTCCTGAGAGCACAGCAAATACCAGACCTGACCGACTTGCGCTAGGGAACCGACGGGACCTGATGTGTAATTACTGTGGGCAGAGGGGCCACCGTTGGGCCCTGTGCCAAAAGCTCAGGGAAAGTATGAGCAAACCGAGCCCTCAAAGGGTTAACTGGGTGGGAGCCCATCTGGAGGAGGGGCTGGCTCCCCAGGCAGGAAGGGCTGGCAGTTTAGCAATGGCCCAAGAGAGAGGATTCTCCAAGGCCAGCCCCTTGGGGAGGCTGGATGCTCTGGATTCAAAGTTCACAGTCTACAGGGTTGCCGCGGGATCGCCCTGTGACGGTACCTCCCCTAAGGCTTTGTGGGAATATGATATAACTGGAATAGGGTTTTGCTACATAGGCCATATAACATATCTATGTAAAGGGTATGATCTACTGGTTATGTTCACCCTAGTTGTATGCAGGCACCATTTGTGTGTCCAAAGTTATGAACATGGGCGGTGTAATTGCTTGATTCCTAAGGGGCCTCAGTTAGAACATTTGGTGACTTCTGGGGAAAGGAATGTGCAAATTAGGTGTTCAGTCAGGGGGCACTTAACAGACAAAAGAGCTTGGAAGATTCCAATCCACATCAGAAGTCTACCTGAGGACGTTCAAGGCAGCATGTGGGTAATGGCTGCTACCTGCAGTCCTGAGTCATGCATGGGCATGTGACCTGCCCATGTGATTTTCGAATCTCCATTCTGTGACAGGATTCTACAGAGGGAGAGGAGGGGGTCTCCACCCACAAGAGACAGTCTATTTAAACCTGTGGGAGACCCCTCCATTTTGTCTTCAGCTGGCTAAAGAAGGAGCCTCTCCACCCCCACAGGACACTTGAAGGAAACTGAAAACTACAGGGGGTGTGAGTGATTGCTGGACCCAGGCTAAAAGAAGATTAGCCTGTAAAAGAGAACATTTTGGAACTGGTGAGGATCTTATCTGTATTTAGTGCAATTAGACATAGATTTGCGTATTTTATTTTATTTTGCTTGGTAACTTCTTTTGTTCTGTCTGTTACTACTTGAAATCACTTAAATCCTACTATCTGTATTTAATAAAATCACTTTCTACTTATTAATTAACTCAGAGTATGTATTAATACCTGGGGGAGCAAACAGCTGTGCATATCTCTCTATCAGTGTTATAGAGGGCGAACAATTTATGAGTTTACTCTGTATAAAGCTTATACAGGGTAAAACGGATTTATCTGGGTTTAGACCCCATTGGGAATTGGGCATCTGAGTGTTAAAGGCAAGCAGACTTCTGTGAGCTGTTCTCAGGTAACCCTGCAGCTTTGGGATAGGTGGTTCAGACTCTGGTCTGTGTCTGGAGCAGATAGGTGTGTCTGGCTATCAGCAAGACTTTGAGTGCTGGAACTACCTGTAGCTGGCAGGGGAGAATAGAACCAGAGGTAGCCTTTGCACATCAGCTGGCAGCTCCCAAGGGGGTTTCTGTGAACCAACCCGTCACAGTGGCGTAGTCGAACAGGATCTGTGCACAGCTGATTGCTTTGAGATACTGGTAGTGATTTTAAGTGAGTTTTAAGTGTGGTGGCTGGAGAACAGACAAAGTGGTTACTGGTTTGTTATTTTCTGTTTGCTTATTTCGGGAAAGGGAAGTAGGGACAGAAAAGGAAGCAAAATAAGTAAGAAGGAAGATCAGAAGACTGTGAGAGTCTCTGTTAACTAAGAATCTCCTGAGCTGAGTCTATCCCAGTTTCAGTGAACTGCAGAGGGGTGTGGCCCAGCAGAAGAAAGCAGGAAGATGCCTACTAGTGAGACAGCTACCAAGCTCGAATTGGCTAGGTTGGAAGCAACAGAGAGAGAGAATGAACATAAGAGACGGGTAGAGCTAAGACAATTAGAAATTAGTGCTGTGGAGGCAGAAAAAGTGAGGGAAGAGGCTGCCCACAAGAGAGCTATGGAGGCAGAGGAAACTGCCCACAAGAGAGCTATGGAGGTAGAGGAAACTGCCCACAAGAGAGCTATGGAGATGGAGGCAGCGAGGGAAGAGGCTGCCCACAAGAGAGCTATGGAGGCCCAGAGGGAGGCCCAGAAACATGAACTGGCTGTTCTGGGGTTGAAGAGACAAAATCCTTCACCTGCTGGCTCCACTTCCCCAAAAATCCACAAATGGGAGCGACTGTGCCCACAGTATGATGAGTCCAGCGATATTGCCGAGTATTTCATCACCTTTGAGAGACTGTGCACCCTCCATGCCATCCCTGAAGATCAGAAACTGACCACATTAATAGCAAAATTGACTGGCAGAGCTCTGGACATATTCAATAAGATGCCTATTGATGATGCTTCAGACTATGGTAAATTTAAGGAACTGGTTTTGAAACAGTTTCAGGTTACACCTGAAACCTATAGGGTTAAATTCAGGAGTCTTAAGAGGGGATCTGGATTAAGTAATCTGGCTTATGCCAATGAAATGAGAGATTTGGTAGATAAGTGGGTGCGGGGGAAAGGTGTTACAAGCTTCGAAGGGATGTGTGATCTGGTTACTCAGGAACAATTCCTGAATATGTGCAGTGATGATGTGAAACAGTATGTGTGGGACAAAAAGGTAAATGCACTGGGTGAATTAGCTGGGTATGCAGACTCTTATGAGCAAGCACAAGCTGCAATCAAACATAAACCACAGGCAGAGGGGTATAAGGGTGGGGGAAAGCAGAATCACCGTTTTATCCCTGGGTCTGGGAAAAAAGAGGCTGGGCGGTCACCTCCCCATTCCCCTGGTACTCGTCCCAAATTTCCTGTGCAAGCAGAGGAGCCCAGGAGGTGCTATCATTGTAAGTCCACTGAGCACCTGAGGAATAAGTGTCCCTTGCTGAGTGAAAACAGGCAGCAAGTTACACAGGAAGCTGCAGCTTCTCAGAGCCAGGCTGTGGCCTCTTTCCACACAGGATTTGTAAAGCTTGCTTCCACACAACCAAGCAATAAGCATATGCATGCTGTCGAAATTAATGGAGAGGTGGTTATGGGATTAAGGGACACGGGTGCAGAAATTTCTGTGAT
This sequence comes from Platysternon megacephalum, assembly GCA_003942145.1. NCBI lineage: Eukaryota > Metazoa > Chordata > Testudines > Platysternidae > Platysternon > Platysternon megacephalum. The sequence goes on along the minus strand of QXTE01000633.1, from coordinate 39,008 downwards.
CAGGAGGGACCTGATTCAGGAGAAGGATTTGTTGCCAGGTAAAATGGCAGAATTAGAGCTGGTTGGGGGTTACAAAGTCCTTGCACCTTTAGCTAAAGTTCACATGCAAACTCGGGATTTGCAGGCTGAACTGACAGTTGCAACGGTGGCACACAATTTTGCACCGTTTCTACTGGGAAATGATTTCTTTAATGTGGCAGAATCTGTCCCAGGGTTGGTTAGCAGGGAGAAGGAATCTTGTGCTAAAAGCCCCGGAGGGGAGGGTGAAGTCACATGGACTGCTGGGGGAATAGGAGAGTGTCTCTTAGATTCCTCTGCAGCAGTACAGGGAGCAGCTGCGGGGGCAGGGATGGTTGTAGCCAGTTCCTGTGGCCCCAGGGCTCAAGGGAAGTTCCAGAGGGAGGGGCTGGACGAAGCCAGCTCCTGTCCCGTAATCATCTCCCTGGGGGAGGGGGATGTACCACCTGGTAACAGGGGGGTCACCCCAGCTGCTGACTGCCAGGAAGTTGCAGGTCAACAGGGGGCAGGGCCCGCCCTGGGGTGCACAGAGACGTGTGTCCCGAAGGTGGAAGTTGGGGTCTTGGTAACTGCTGCGGTGGGAACAGACCCCAAAGACTCTGTAGCTGGGTGCCAGCCCAACCCGAGTGAAAGGGGGGGGATTTTGCTGGCCAGTGAAAGGTCTGTCATGGCTGGTAGCTGTGAGCCCACAGCTGGAGCAGGGTCACCTTCCCTTTTGGGGGACACAGGAGTGTCTGACCCAGAGGGGAGCCCAGAGAGGGAAGCCCAGATGGAAGGTGAGGGGGGGCCAGAGAGTCTGCCCACCTTTTGTAGGGAGGGACTTTCCCAAGAGGAGGGTGAAAAGCCTGCATTTAAAATGCCAGCTCCCTCTCTTGTAGATCAGGTTTTAAGGGAAACCTGGGGGTCAAGTCTCCCGGAGGGGGGGGCCCATCCAGCTGACCTGTTGGAAACAGAAAGTGAGGTGCCCAAAGGGGTACAGAGCACCCCATTGAAAAAGGCTGTTCTTACCCCACTTGTAAGAGATGAAACTCTCTCTCCTAGACAGGGGGGGGGAAATCTCTGCATGAGTGAAACTCTACCAGGGGGCGGGGACCAGCCCAGAGAAATTCCGGAGGGAGGGGCCGAGGGCAGGCAGGGTTGTAGTACACCCTTTCCTGGCCAAAGACCCAAACACATGCCTGAATTAGCAGCTTTCCCCACAGAGGCTGAAGATTCTGAATCAGAGTGTCTTCCAGAAGGCACAGAGAACTGGGAAAATGCAATAGATGCTAAACAGGTCAAATTGAGTGAACAAAACCTGTCCACCGTAGATTTGCTGTTAACCTTGTGTCTTTTGCTGATTCACCTCTGGGATAAAACAAAAGAATTCATACTAGTGGTAAACCCTCTAAAAACATGGAACATACCTGATTTATGGAGAAAACTGTTGTACATGCTAGGGATGGTAACAAGACAGCCCCACAAGCATGTTGCTTTGCAGCCTATACCTGTAAATAGACTGGAAGCTTGGCACAGCAGCAAAAGCATAACAGGCCCATGCTGCTGTGTAGAAGGGGAAACTGAGGCACACCGCCTCATGGCCTTGGTGGTTAAAGGTCAAGACACCTCCACTTTAACAGGTATTGCTGTCTGCATTCTGTTAATGCTACACCCCAACCTGTTTTCAGGCATCTGGGGATCAGGAACCTCAAAATGGGCTAAAACCCCTAGAACTGACATATGGTTTCAAGGTACTGAAAAGAAGTGTGATCAAAGACAAACAGGAATTTTACGGGTACTGCCTCCGCCATGGACAGTGTCCAAGTCTCTGGCAGTAAGTTCAGGGGGAGGGTGTGACGGTACCTCCCATAAGGCTTTGTGGGAATATGACATAACTGGAATATGTTTTGTGCTGCCTGTGCCAGGTACATATCTATGTAAAGGTTATGATCTACTAGTTATGTTCACCCTAGTTGTATGCAGGCACCATTTGTGTGTTCAAAGTTATGAACATGGGCTGTGTAATTGCTTGATTCCTAAGGGGCCTCAGTTAGAACATTTGGTGACTTCTGGGGAAAGGAATGTGCAAATTAGGTGTTCAGTCAGGGGGCACTTAACAGACAAAAGAGCTTGGAAGATTCCAATCCACATCAGAAGTCTACCTGAGGACGTTCAAGGCAGCATGTGGGTAATGGCTGCTACCTGCAGTCCTGAGTCATGCATGGGCATGTGACCTGCCCATGTGATTTTCGAATCTCCATTCTGTGACAGGATTCTACAGAGGGAGAGGAGGGGGTCTCCACCCACAAGAGACAGTCTATTTAAACCTGTGGGAGACCCCTCCATTTTGTCTTCAGCTGGCTAAAGAAGGAGCCTCTCCACCCCCACAGGACACTTGAAGGAAACTGAAAACTACAGGGGGTGTGAGTGATTGCTGGACCCAGGCTAAAAGAAGATTAGCCTGTAAAAGGGAACATTTTGGAACTGGTGAGGATCTTATCTGTATTTAGTGCAATTAGACATAGATTTGCGTATTTTATTTTATTTTGCTTGGTAACTTCTTTTGTTCTGTCTGTTACTACTTGAAATCACTTAAATCCTACTATCTGTATTTAATAAAATCACTTTCTACTTATTAATTAACTCAGAGTATGTATTAATACCTGGGGGAGCAAACAGCTGTGCATATCTCTCTATCAGTGTTATAGAGGGCGAACAATTTATGAGTTTACTCTGTATAAAGCTTATACAGGGTAAAACGGATTTATCTGGGTTTAGACCCCATTGGGAATTGGGCATCTGAGTGTTAAAGGCAAGCAGACTTCTGTGAGCTGTTCTCAGGTAAACCTGCAGCTTTGGGACAGGTGGTTCAGACTCTGGTCTGTGTCTGGAGCAGATAGGTGTGTCTGGCTATCAGCAAGACTTTGAGTGCTGGAACTACCTGTAGCTGGCAGGGGAGAATAGAACCAGAGGTAGCCTTTGCACATCAGCTGGCAGCTCCCAAGGGGGTTTCTGTGAACTAACCCGTCACACGCCCCTGAGAAGCGAGTGCCTCATTCCCCTGGAGGTGGATGGGAAGTAGGTCATGGGGTATTGGGACACGGGTGCTGAGGTGACGCTGGCCCGGCCCGAGGTGGTAGCCCCAGACCGGGTGGTGCCCAATACCTACCTGACCCTGACGGGTGTGTGTGGGCCCGTTTAAGGTACCCATGGCGAGGGTACATCTGAAATGGGGGGGAAAGGAGGGGCCCAAAGATGTGGGAGTGCACCATCAGTTGCCAAATAAGGTGCTGATGGGGGGTGACATGGCAGATTGGCCTGGTAGCCCCCAGAGCACCCTAATTATCACCCGTAGCCAGACCCAGCGAAGGACACTCTGCCCTGACACCAGGGGCAGTGCCCTGCCGGGGGTGCAGGTCCATACCCCAGCGGGAAAGGAGCCACTGGGGACAGGACTTGGCGTGTCTGTGGCCTCGGACCCAGCCACTGAGAGGGAGCAGGACCCCATCCCTTCCCGAGCCGCTGAATTCCAGGCCGAGCTGCGGAAGGATCCCTCCTTAGAGAAGCTGAGGGAACTTGCTCGCCACAGTAAGGCAAAACCCCTGGGGGAAGGCTGCCGGGAAAGATTCCTGTGGGAGAAGGGATTCCTGGGCTCCCCAAGGGGAAGTGGAACCATGGGGGATCAGGAGACAGCTAGTGTACCGCAGGCAGTACCTGGCCCACGATGTCCCTCTCTCGGGACACCAGGGAATCCAGCGCACCAGGCAGAGGCTGCTACATAACTTTTACTGGCCCGGGGTCTTTGATGCCGTCCAGCAGTACTGCAGGTCCTGTGACCCCTGCCAGTGGGTGGGGAAGGTCCAGGAAAAGGGGAAAGCAGCTTTGAGGCCCCAGCCCATCATAGAGGAGCCTTTACAGAAGGTGGTCATGGACATAGTGGGGCCCCTCAGCAAGGCAACTAGGACAGGGAAAAAATACATTCTGGTGGTGGTAGATTTCGCTACTTGCCATCCTGAGGCAGTGGCTCTGTCCTCTAACGAGGCAGACACTGTGGCAGATGCACTGCTGACCATTTTCAGCAGCGTAGGGTTCCCCAAGGAGGCCCTTACAGACCAGGGCTCCAATTTCATGTCAACTTTGCTCTGGTGCTTGTGGGAGAAGTATGGGGTCCAACACACCTGGGCCTCAGTGTATCACCCTCAGTCCAATGGGCTGGTGGAGAGATTCAATGGGACCCTAAAGATGATGCTGAAACCTTTATGAACCAGCACCCACAGAACTGGGACAAGTACTTACCCCACCTGCTGTTCGCGTACCGGGAAGTGCCCCAGGAATCAACCAAGGTCTCTCCTTTCAAGTTCCTGTATGGGAGGAGAGTGAGGGGAGTTGATGAGGGATGAATGGGAAGGGAAGGCCTCTCCTGACGGAGAATCAGTGGTGGAGTATGTACTGGCTTTCCAGGTAAAACTCGCCAAGCTCATGGCCTTGGCCAGGGAGAACCTAGCCAGGGCCCAAGTGAAGCAGAAGATCTGGTAGGACCGCTCAGCGCATGCCTGCTCCTATGCCACCGGGGACCAGGTGATGGTTCTCATTCCCATGAGAAAGAACAAACTACAAGCTGCCTGGGACGGGCCCTTTAAGATCATCAGGCAGCTGAATGAGGTGAAGTATATAGTGGAACTGTCTAACTGGGCTCACAGCCACCAGGTGTACCATGTCAACATGATGAAGCTGTTCTTTGACAGGTAGAATTTGGTACTGGCCATGTGTGGCCAGTGGGAGGAGCAGGGAGATGATCCCCTGGTGGATCTATTCCCTGAGACAGGGGCCGGCCCTTCGCTGGAATGAATTCCTCTCTCTGACGAGCCAACCCCTGCCCCGCAGGCAGAGATCCAAGAGGTGCTGGGTTCCTAACAGCAGCTGTTCTCCAACTGGCCTGGGCTCACTAACCTGCCTGTCCACTAGGTGGAGACAGGAGCCCATTCAGGGTCACTGGGAAAAAAGCCCAGGACCCAGAGAGAGAGGTCAAGGACATGCTGGCTTTAGGGGTGATCCAACCGTCCTCCAGCCCTTGGGCATCACCCATGATGTTGGTCCCCAAGAAGGATGGATCAATCTGGTTTTGTGTGGATTACCGGAGGCTTAATGCCATCACCAAGTTCTATGCCTACCCCATGCCTAGGCCTGACGAGCTCCTAGACCAGCTAGGAGTGGGCTTGTTATCTCACTACTATGGATCTCACCAAGGGCTACTGGCAAGTACCTTTGGATCCAGTTGCCTGGCTGAAATCTGCTTTTACCACCCCTCTGGGGTTATACAAGTTCCTGGTCCTATCTTTTCGCCTAAACGGGGAACCTGCCACCTTCCACCTCAGTTACTCAAGGGGATGGAGAATTTTGTCCTGGCATATATTGATGATATCTGTGTTTTTAGCCAGACCTGGGAGGACCATGTGTCCTAGGTTAAACAAGTGCTGGACTGGCACTGGCACAAGTGCTGGACTGGATGCAGGCCTGACTATAAAAGCTGGAAAGTGCAAGGTGGGGATGTCAGAGGTGTCATACCTGGGCCACAAAGTGGGGAGTGCTGCCTAAAGCCAGAGCCAGCGAAGGCGGAGGTGATCAGAGACTGACCTGCTCCCCAGACTAAGAAGCAGGTCCAGGCTTTCATTGGGATGGCAGGCTACTACTGGAGGTTCATACCCCACTTTAGCTCCATTGCTGCCCCCATCACTGAGCTATGTAAGAAGAGAAAGCCAGATAAGGTGGTCTGGACAGAGCAGTGCCAGAGGACTCTCTGTGCTCTGAAGGAGGCTCTGGTCAAGGGCCCGCTGCTGGTAAACCCAGACTTTGACAAGCCCTTTATGGTGTTCACCGATGCCTCAAACACAGGGCTGAGTGCAGTGCTAATGCAGGTTGATGGAAACGGGGAGAGACACCCCATCATGTACCTGAGCAGGAAGCTGCTGCCCCGGGAGCAGAAATATGCAACCATAGAAAAGGAATGCCTGGCCATGGTGTGGGCCCTTAAAAAGTTGCAGGCATATCTATTTGGGTGGCGCTTCACCATGTACACCGACCATTCATCCCTGACGTGGCTACACCAGATGAAAGGGGCCAACGCCAAGTTCCTGAGGTGGAGTCTCCAGCTTCAGGATTATAACATGGAGGTGGTTCATCTTAAGGGGAGTGCCAACGTTATAGCCGATGCTTTGTCCCGGAGAGGGGGGCCAGAACTTCCCCAGGCCACTGGCTAAAGTGGCCCCACTCAATTTGGTCTCGGAGGGGGGAGAGATGTGACAAAGTGGGGTTTTATTCATCTCATTATGTTGCATATGAGACTTATACTGTGTGTACCTTAGTTTCCCAGTGTGCTGCACCAATACTTCAGTGGTGGGAATTGGGAGTGTGATTTTTGCTGAGGCCGTCAAGGCAGGTGAGGCTGCCCAGCTGTTTGCACCTATGTAACCTGAAACCCAGCAGGGGGATGCAACCAGATGACACCTTTTGTCCGGGAAGCGAGACAAAGGGAAGGAGGAGGAGTGACACGGGGATGTCGGAGGTTGGGTTGCTGGAAGCTGGCAGTCTGCGTGGGGGGACTGGAAGAGGGGGAGTCCAGGGCATCTAGCCCAGGACTCCCAAGATGGACTTGGCTGAAAGTCACTGATTTCTGTGCTAACAAGCTCTGTTGTATGCTGTGTGCCCGTCGACTAATAAACCTTCTGTTTTACCGGCTGGCTGAAAGTCACGTCTGACTGCAGAGTTGGGGTGCAGGACCCTCTGGCTTCCCCACGAACTCCGACCGGGCAGACTCACTTTGGGAAGCATACGGTGTGGAAGGGGATGCTGAATGCTCTGAGGTCAGACCTGGGAAGGTCAAAGCTGTGTAAGCTTCTTGCCCTGGAGACAGTGTGCTCAGAGAGAGGAGACTCCCCCAGAGTCCTGACTGGTTTCATATGGAGTAGTTCCAGAGCATTGACCCGGTGACTCTGTGACACAAGTCAATAGCAGTTGCATGCCTAAATACCTTAGGTCCAGTTAAAATTCACAGTGTCTCAGGGTGGGCTGGCCCTTTCAGAGGAGATGGGCTCATCCACACCTGTACTTTGTCATCTGCTTCCAGGTGAAGGTTTGGGCTTCAGGCTGTGCTTCGGTCAGGTGACCAGACATCACATGAGGGAGCCTGATCCATCAATATAAAGGGGCCCAGGGGGTAGGACAGATCCTGGGAAGGTCTCTTCAGAGAGGCCCAGTGTCTGGAGTGGGCCTCGCAGAGCACCACTCTGAGATCTGAGGAGCAGAGAGAGCTGGGCCTGATGTCCTGATCCAAGAGAAAAAATTAGAAGAATTCAAGGGATCAGGAAACTCCTGCAGTGGATCCAGAGGGGACCCACTGTCAGGGAGGACTTGGGAAGAATCTCTTCACAGCAGCCAGAATGAGGGTCTGGCTGGAGCTACCTGCCCTGCAGGGCTGGAACAGAACCTGTCAGAGGAAACAAGGGATAGGCATAATGGCCTGGTGAATCTGGCTCTAAACCTAACCGTAATCCAGCAAAGCTCTTCATCATGAGTTTAATTCTAAGTCTTGAGTGGGACTAATCACATGGTTAAAGTTAAGCATGTGCTGAAGAGTTTTCCAGTATCAGGGCCTGAGTATGGAATATTGACAGGAGGGGGGTTTTGAATTCACACTCATGAGTGTCCAGGGAAGATTTCCAGGTGGGATAAATTCATAGCTCATTTGACTTCAATGGAGCTGTAACAATTTATAACAGCTGAGGGTTGGCCTCTTCTTTTTAAGCTTTCTAATATTTCAATTTATGCAATCTAGGAAAAGAAACAGAGCATGTTAAAAATGTGTCCAGGCAATAGAGCTTAATGTTCAAACACCGAGTGCATATGATGAGCTGCTTGTAAGTAAGCAGTGGAGTAAGAAATATTCATAGACATGCTTTGGTGAATAATGTTTAATAATAAATACTTATAAAAAAATCATGATCTGGACATAGACAGCCATGAACAGGAAAAAAAGTCACAATAATGACATAAATTCTCCCCCCCCCCCCCCCCCATATCTATCTATCTATCTATCTATCTATTTTGGTTTTATATCGGGCTCAGTGCTAAATCACTGTTAATGTTCACTTCCAAACATACACACTCAGAAAATAATATTCATCCATAAATACACAGTCATGTGCACCTAGAAACACACACACATAAATGCACATTCACAATGCACATACAGCCACATGATATTTTTCACTAATAAACATACAATATTGTGCACACTCAGAAACACACCCACATACCAGAACAAACACTAGTAATGCACACAAAACTCACACCATACATTTTAGTAACAAACACATGGTATTGTACACATCTCAAAGACACACAGGAATGTAAAATTTATAGGCACGTCAATTTACATTCAAGAACACACTCATAATTAAGTACGCTGACAAAAACAGACACGCGCAATGTTCTTGATTAGCAAACACACACTGAAAGCAACATCTCAGAAACATGCACTTATAATGTAATCTCACAAAAAGAAACAAATAAACCAGATCTACACTAGAACCTTTCAACATCATAGCCATGTCAGATAGGAATGTATTTACTACATTACTATACCGGTAAAAGGCTAAACCAGCTTAAAAATGCTTCTGCAGTGTGGCTTGTTTCTCTCAGAGACCCAGTGTAAGCTACATGAGCAAAAGTAATAGTACATTTAGACTAGGAGAGTTTGTTTGTATTCCTATTTCAGTAAAGCTTTTCTAGAGTAAACCTGGCTATACATCCTCTCTCTCTCTTGCTCTCATATAAATACGCACACACATGCACACACCCACACGTGAGATTCTCCAACATTTACTGCCATTGGGTAAAATGATCAACCCCCCAAGTGATTTAGGTACCTAAGTCTCATTTTTAAAAGTGACTTTGGCAAATATAAATATAATACAACCAGATTTTTAAAGGTATTTGGGTACTTGGGGGGATTATTTAATACACGTTGGTGCTTAATTCCATGGGTGTTAGGTGTCTAGATATTTTTGAAAATCCCACAAGGTACCTAAATACCTTTAAAATCTGGCCTGAGTGACTTTTGAAAATGGGATCTTGATTTCTAAGTCATTTATGTCCTTTTGCAAATGTTAACACTCACCGAGAGGCAGCCATCACATAGAGGGAGATACAAGTGCTCATGATGGTGGTGTATTGCAGCAGGTATCAGATGGTCACACAGCAGTAGACAGACATGACAACAAATAGGAAGAACATCATGGAGCCCACCAGGAAGTGGAAGTAGGCCTGGGCATGGAAACTAGGGAAGGAACTGGTCTTCCGATTGCTCACCATGTTGGTCAGCATCTTGGGGATGACCATGCTGGTGAACAGGACTTCCAGGAGGGAGAGATTGGTCATGAAGGGTCATAATGGACTGGTGAATCTGGAGAAGGTCCGGAGATTCTGGCTTTGAGATAAACTTGCTATTTTACGTTAATAATACAGACCCCAGAAGGGGAGAGTAATTCCCATGCACCAATTGTAGGGCTTTATTTGACTGAGAAAGGAGAGAAACGGAGACAGTGTCAGAGTCTGACACTAGTTTGGTGTTAGCCTTAAACCCTATCCATATCTCTAAACCATATCCAATAGGGATTTAAGTATGAGTTTACCTGTAAACCTTCCATGGGGCCACTCATATGATTAAAGTTAAGAATGTGCTGAAGCGGCTGCGGAAACAGGGCCTCTGTACAGAATATTCAAAGGAAGTGAGTTTTGTATTCATAATCATGAATGTTTGGAGCAGATCCTCAGCTGGTGTAAATTCTCCGAGATCTATGGGAGCTATGACACTTTAAACCAGCTGACGATTGGCCCATTGATTTTTAAGGATCCCAAAAGTGACACACCTGTTTGTTCACAGAAGCAAACCAGAGCATGTTAAAAATTCTTAAGGTGAAAGCATTACAGAGAAAACATTTATATATATATAAAGAATGCACATGTATGCTAAAAGGGTTACCAACTCCAACCTCAGCCTCTGGTAGATATCAGTCTTTCAAAACCCAGAGCTGGGTTTACCCTGTGGTTACCGGTTCATAACTGTATCAGATGCAGAACTGGAATAACCTTGAATAATGCAATCTTTCTTTTATGGAGTTCAGTCCTTTGATTTTGGCCTCATGTAACAGGTGATCAGGAAACAATGGCTCACTGCTCAGGACATAGCTTCAAAAGGCTGGGTTTCTGCATAACCAGAGGTGGGGAATTTGCAGTCATCTCCCACTAAACCTTCTCCAAGCAAACTACCTCACACTGTTTGTTCCAAAAGTCCATTCTTGTCTGGCACATTGTTCACTATAGTCCCTTGAAGTTCATAACACATCCCAGGGCTCACATCCCATCTGCCCCTCAAAAAGATTACAGACAATCCTGTAAATCTGTAAACTTAATACAACAAGGTATATCAAAGATATTGCAGGAAGCTTCCATATCTGTCACATCATCACTACGCACTGCAGGCCTGATTCTGCTTTGATACTGGTATAAACCCAGAGTGATTCCACCACAGTCAGTATAGTGACACTGGTGTTAAAGTGAAGGAGAACCCAGCCCCAGTATCTTCCTTATCTTTTGTTCTCCATAAAAAAAGAAGGTTCAGGGTACAAACACAATGGCAGGGAAGCTGTCTCTATCTCTCTCACTTAGCACTGGGAGCAAAGAGGGTCAGCTCTAGGCGTATGGAATCTATAGTACCATGCAACCATTCTCTTTCTATTTTTCCCCCTTAAGGATAGTCTGCTCTTTTGAAATTTGTTTTAGCCAGTCGATAATTTCATCTAGTCTCAGAGGGGCAACCTCTCCCTTATTGGCCATCTTGACTGTGGGAAGGTTCTCTGTTTTGTTAGGATTTTGGAGAAAAGACTGCAATGATGGGGCGTACATAATGGTATCAAATTAAAAGAAAAGAGTTGCAGAATAATGTCTAATATGATGAAAAAAACACACAAAGAAAAACGATTCAGCTGCTGATGGCTGTGAATTTTAGGAGGTGGGGAAGAGAGCTGTAAAGCTATGCAGCCACCATCCCTCTATTGACTCCAAGAAGTCACATGACCTTTGCATTTAATACAACTGTCATAAACATACAGCTAAGGGTAGCATAAAATCCCTCTTTACCCTGTAAAGGGTTAATTCCCCTTTTACCTGTAAAGGGTTAAGAAGCTCAGATAACCTGGGTGACACCTGACCAAAAGGACCAATAAGGGGAGAAGATACTTCCAAAGCTGTGGGGGAAGGTTTTGGTCTGTGTCTCTCGGAGCCAGCCAAGAAACCAGGCAGGGAAATTTCATCTTCCTAAGTATATCTGAACTAAGCGTCTAGTCTTGCAGAAATAGTAAGTAATAGCAGAAAAGAAATGCGTTAGATTAACTTTTGTTTTAGCTTGTGAATTTTCCCTGGGCTAAGAGGGAGGTTTATCCCTGCTTTTGTAACTTTAAAGTTTTGCCTAGAGGGGAAATCCTCTGTGGTTTTGAGTCTTTTGTTATTCTGTAAAGTACTTACAATCCTGATTTTACAGAGGTGATTCTTTTACCTTTTCTTTAATTAAAATTCTTCTTTTAAGAACCCGATTGATTTTTCATTGTTCTTAAGATCCAAGGGTTTGGGCCTGTGTTCACCTGTACCAATTGGTGAGGATATTATTCTCAAGCCTCCCCAGGAAAGGGAGTGTAGGGACTTGGGGGGGATATTTGGGGAAGGTAGGGCTTCAAATGGCCCTCCCTGAATGTTTGTTTAAATCACTTGATGGTTTGTTTAAATCACCAGAAAGGAATTTGTGCCTTGGGGAAGTTTTAACCTAAGCTGGTAAAAATAAGCTTAGGGGGTCTTTCATGCGGGTCCCCACATCTGTACCCCAGAGTTCAGAGTGGGGAAGGAACCCTGACAACAACACACTCCAAAGATACTTAAACTTCATTCAATGAGACTTTTTTCAAGGGAATTGCAGGAGATTGCCATATCTGTCACAGCATCCATCCATACATCTCTTTATCTTCCTTCCTTCAGAACCTGACTTCTTTCAGATCCTTGCGCACTGAGGACAACCTCTTAACCTTAACAATGTGAGGTCTTATCAGCTCCTCATCCCAGTAGTACTCTGGGGATAGCAGGCGTGTGGGCTTGTGGTACAGGAGGTATTTATTCAGGTGGCTTTCCTCGTGCCACTTGGCTTCAATGCCACTGGCTCTGTCCTCCGTGATCCCTTTGAAGCAAGCTGTGGTCAACTTGTAGACCTCAGACACACTCCCTCCGTAGAAGCTGGCCGCATAGTAGAAATCCCCTTTTCCACTGGGGATGGCAGCTCGTGACTCCGGCCGCCTCTCATATGAGTTGTTCTCCCGGGGTTTGGTGTATTGCCAGGAGCTGATGGTCCCCACAAGTGTGTCGATGATCTCCACCCCAATGTGCTCGAATAGCTGGATGTCGATGTCCATGGAGTAAAGATAGTCTACTTCGTAGAGCCAGCAACTGCAGATGTGGCTGCTGATGATGTCCATGCGGTTCATGGAGATGTCCTGCCACTGTGAGTAGTTCTGGACAGGGATGATGAAGAGATAGAAATTCTCAGGGGCCAGCTTCATAGATGGGACTTTCTCCGGGTGGTCAGTGAAGAGATAGAAATTGACACTGTGCCCGGAGAGGAAGAATTTGTTTGCGGAGCCAAGAAACCCTTCTATGAACTGGACATATCTGAAAGGCAAATGAGTGCAACAGTGAATGAAGTGAGATATCAGTGTGGTTCTAGTTGTGAATGTCTTTATAAACTGGTTATAAAGACTGCCTTGCATTCACCCCAACTTCAGTATCCTGGGAATCTAATTTCCACAATCTGGAACTTTTCCTCTCTGATATTACCATGACAAGATCCTTATAAGAACCTTCATCCTGCCTTTCTTCTGAAACACAGATGACCTCAGTTCCAAAGCTGAGGCCCCTGGATCAAACTGGTCAATACTTTTTAGCTCCTGGATCCTTTCAGAGTCAAGAATAAGACACGTAGGGTTGGTTCTGTGACGGGTTGGTTCACAGAAACCCACTTGGGAGCTGCCAGCTGATGTGCCAAGGCCACCTCTGTTTCTATTCTCCCTGCTAGCTCAGTGTTTTCAGCACTCTTGTCTTGCTGCTGAAGCCAGACATGCCCGTCTGCTCCAGACACAGACCCAAAAGTCCGAATAACCAGCTGCAGGTTTACCTGAGAACAGCTCACAGAAGCCTGCTTGCCCTTAGCACTCAGATGCCCAATTCCCAATGGGGTTTAAACCCAAATAAATCCGTTTTACCCTGTATAAGCTTTATACAGAGTAAACTCATAAATGTTCGCCCTCTATAACACTGATAGAGAGATATGCACAGCTGTTTGCTCCCCCAGGTATTAATACATACTCTGAGTTAATTAATAAGTAGAAAGTGATTTTATTAAATACAGATAGTAGGATTTAAGTGATTTCAAGTAGTAACAGACAGAACAAAAGAAGTTACCAAGCAAAATAAAATAAAATACGCAAATCTATGTCTAATTGCACTAAATACAGATAAGATCCTCACCAGTTCCAAAATGTTCCCTTTTACAGGCTAATCTTCTTTTAGCCTGGGTCCAGCAATCACTCACACCCCCTGTAGTTACTGTCTTTGGTTCCAATTTCCTTCAAGTACCTTGGGGGGGTGGAGAGGCTCCTTCTTTAGCCAGCTGAAGACAAAATGGAGGGGTCTCCCACGGGTTTAAATAGACTGTCTCTTGTGGGTGGAGACCCCCTCCTCTCCCTCTGTAGAATCCAGTCACAGAATGGAGATTCGGAATCACATGGGCAGGTCACATGCCCATGCATGACTCAGGACTGCAGGTAGCAGCCATTACCCACATGCTGCCTTGAACGTCCTCAGGTAGACTTCTAATGTGGATTGGAGTCTTCCAAGCTCTTTTGTCTGTTAAGTGCCCCCTGACTGAACACCTAATTTGCACATTCCTTTCCCAAGAAGTCACCAAATGTTCTAACTGAGGCCCCTTAGAAATCAAGCAATCATACAGCCAATGTTCATAACTTTGAACACACAAATGGTGCCTGCATACAACTAGGGTGAACATAACCAGTAGATCACAACCTTTACATAGATGTGTTACATGGCCTATGTAGCAAAACCCTATTCCAGTTATATTATACATACATTTATGAGCCCCTTTATGGGGTACACTGTCACAGGTTCACAACAGGGATTTAGCATATGGTGAGTCTCTGGATCGGGGTACTGGGTTTTGTGTCTCCCTTATACGGGGTGAGGTACTCTAACCCTCTGGTTCTCCAGCTTTTTACAAAGTTGGCCTACCAATGAGTTTTGTCCTTTTTTGTGACCCACCTCCTCTGCTGCCACCCCCTCCTAGCCCTGTGAAGGGGGCATCAACCACCTGCAGCAGCACCCTTCATCCAGCACCACAGCCCTAATCCTGGCCCATAAAGGAGGCCAGAGTGTGGTGGGGACGATTTGCAAACTGAACCTGTCTGAGCCCGACTCCCCGCTTTGGCTGTTGCAACATGGCGCACAAGGTTACAGTGTCACTCAAGTTTGGCCTGGATGCCCCTCTGTCATGTGGGATAATTGCGGGGTGGGCTCACTCTCCAAACTTCCTGCCCCCTCATTGGGACCTCCCATCCACATCCACTTGGGAGAATATACGTTTGCCTAGGGCCCAGGGATGGGTTAGTCAGACCTGCGTGACTACTCCTCTTGGCCCACATTTTGGGAAACACACCTCTAACCACCAGGCTATAGAGTCATTCTCATGCTTGCGCTCTCTCTCTGGCTCAATGACTAATTATTTAATCCACAGTGGAACAGCTTCAACAAGACAGATTAAGGGAGCACCACATCAGAATGTCCCACAGCCCAGTGGTTCAGACATGCACCAGAGAGATCCCTGTTCAAATCCCTTCTCCTCCTCAAGCAGAGGGGAGACTTGAACTGCGGGATCTCCCACAGGCAGCCTGGACAGTAGTCAGGACCTGTTCAACTACAGTCTGAGCAAGTGCAGAATGGTGGTAGAATGTGCATTTGGACGTTTAAAAGCACGCTGGCGCAGTTTACTGACTCGGTTAGACCTCAGCGAAAACAATATTCCCATTGTTATTACTGCTTGCTGTGCACTCCACAATATCTGTGAGAGTAAGGGGGAGACATTTATGGCGGGGTGGGAGGTTGAGGCAAATCGCCTGGCTGCTAATTACGTGCAGCCAGACACCAGGGTGGTTAGAAGAGCACAGCAGGGTGCGGTGCGCATCAGAGAAGCTTTGAAAACCAGTTTCATGACTGGCCGGGCTACGGTGTGAAAGTTCTGTTTGTTTCTCCTTGATGAACCCCCTCCCGCCCGGTTCACTCTACTTCCCTGTAAGCTAGCCACCCTCCCCTCCCCTCCCCTCCCCCCTTCAATCACCACTTGCAGAGGCAATAAAGTCATTGTTACTTCACATTCATGCATTCTTTATTAATTCATCACACAAATAGGGGGATAACTGCCAAGGTAGCCCGGGAGGGGTGGGGGAGGAGGGAAGGACAAGGACACATTGCACTTTAAAACTTTAAAACTTATTGAAGGCCAGCCTTCTGTTGCTTGGGCAATCCTCTGGGGTGGAGTGGCTGGGTGGCCGGAGGCCCCCCCACCGCGTTCTTGGGCGTCTGGGTGAGGAGGCTATGGAACTTGGAGAGGAGGGCTGTTGGTTACACAGGGGCTGTAGCGGTGGTCTGTGCTTCTGCTGCCTTTCCTGCAGCTCAACCATATGCTGGAGCATATCACTTTGATGCTCCAGCAGTCGGAGCATCGACTCTTGCCTTCTGTGTTCAATCTGATGCCACCTCTCCTCTTCAGCCCGCGATTCAGCCCACCACCTCTCCTCGCGTTCATATTGTGCTTTTCTGCACTCGGACATTGTCTGCCTCCAAGCATTCTGCTGTGCTCTGTCAGCGTGGGAGGATGTCTGGAGCTCCGAGAACATCTCATCCCGAGTCCTCTTTTTTCTCCTTCTAATCTTTGCTAGCATCTGCGAAGGAGAAACATTTGCAGCTGGTGGGGGAAAAGGGAGATTGGTAGTTAAAAAGACACATTTTAGAGAAAAATAGGATCACTCTTTCCCGTTAAACCTTGCTGTTCACATTACATAGCACAAATGCTTTCGTTACAAGGTCGTATTTTGCCTCTATTTATATTGAGGGTCTGCCGATTTGGTGTGAGAGATCACTCACGCAGGGCCAGGCAACAGAATTCGGCTTGCAGGCAGCCATGGTAAGCCACAGTCTTTTGGCTTCTTTAACCTTAATAACATGTGGGAATGGTTTCAAACAGCAGCACCCTCATTTTCCATACCAAGCAGCCGTTGGGTTGGCCATTTAAAATGGTATGGCAATTTAAAAGGAGGGAGGGATGCGGTTGCCGGGTTAACGTGCAGCACAAACCCAACTAACCCCCCCCCCCCCCCCCCCACACACACACCCAATTCCCTGGGATGATCACTTCACCCCTCCCCCCACCGCGTGGCTAACAGTGGGGAACATTTCTGTTCAGCCGAGCAGGAACGGGCACTCTGAATGTCCCCTTAATAAAAGCACCCTATTTCAACCAGGTGACCATGAATGATATCACTCTCCTGAGGATAACACAGAGAGATAAGGAATGGATGTTGTCTGAATGCCAGCAAACACCGGGACCATACGCTGCCATGCTTTGCTATGCAATGATTCCAGACTACGTGCTACTGGCCTGGCGTGGTAAAGTGTCCTACCATGGCGGACGGAATAAGGCAGCCCTCCCCAGAAACCTTTTGCAAAGGCTTTGGGAGTACATCCAGGAGAGCTTTCTGGAGATGTCCCTGGAGGATTTCCGCTCCATCCCCATACACGTTAACAGACTTTTCCAGTAGCTGTCCTGGCCGCGAATGCCAGGGCAAATTAATCATTAAACACGCTTGCTTTTAAACCATGTGTAATATTTACAAAGGTACACTCACCAGAGGTCCCTTGTCCACCCTCAGGGTCTGCGAGCACGCTTTGGGTTTGGGTGGGTTCGGGGTTTACTGGCTCCAGGTCCAGGGTGATAAACATATCGTGGCTGTTGAGGAAAACGGTTTCTCTGCTTCCTTGCTGTGAGCCATCTTCAATCTCTTCATCATCATCGTCTTCCTCGTCCCCAGAACCCGCTTCTGTGTTGCGTGAGTCTCTATTGACGGAGTCAAAGCACAGGGTTGGGCTATTGGTGGCTGCACCCCCTAGCATGGCATGCAGCTCGGCGTAGAAGCGGCATGTCTGCAGCTCTGCCCCGGACCTTCCGTTTGCCTCTCTGGTTTTGTGGTAGGCTTGCCATAGCTCCTTAATTTTCACGTGGCACTGCTGTGCGTCCCTGTTGAGACTTTTTTTAATGTTTTGGCATTTCGTTTACTGCAACGGAGTTCCGCTAGCACGGATTCGTCTCCCCATATGGCGAGCAGATCCCGTACCTCCCGTTCGGTCCATGCTGGAGCTCTTTTGTGATCCTGGGACTCCATCGTGGTTACCTGTGCTGATGAGCTCTGCATGGTCACCTGTGCTCTCCACGCTGGGCAAACAGGAAATGAAATTCAAACGTTCGTGGGGCTTTTCCTGTGTACCTGGCCAGTGCATCCGAGTTCAGATTGATGTCCAGAGCGGTCACAATGGTGCACTCTGGGATAGCTCCCGGAGGCCAATACCGTCGAATTGCGTCCACAATACCCCAAATTCGACCCGGCAAAGCCGATTTCAGCGCTAATCCCCTCGTCGGAGGTGGTGTAAAGAAATCGATTTAAAGAGCCCTTTAAGTCGAAAAAAAGGGCTTCGTCATGTGGACAGGTCCAGGCTTAAATCGAGGTAACGCTGCTAAATTCGACCTAAAATCGTAGTGCAGACCAGGCCTATGTGATAGGGATCTCCATGGAGGAGCTATACAGGCCTACAGGAGGCACTGAATCATTCCCACCTCACCCAGTTTAGAGTTGTGGCTCCAGGCACCCCACACAGGTGAGCCAGGAGTGCTGTGTCAGCCCCAATGCCGTTCTGTTTCCTCGCAGCTTGAGGTCAGTGGATCTATACTGTGCACATGTTAACTGCTGGTCAATGTGTGTGATGTGCCCCCTTTACCTGAGCTATGCAAGGCACATGTCTGAGGCAGCTGTCGGAGCGCAAGCTGTCACAGTGTATGCTCTTTAGCTCTGGAGGCCCCTACTCCAATCCCTGGTGTGTCAGCCAAAATGGCATTTATCACCCAAGGGGGGATTTGAACTGCTGTTGTCTTCAGGTGCTCGGTTGAGGTTCCTCTGCTCAGAAGAAGCATGTAAGCTCCTCATCAGTTCACGTTATCTGCCCCCCCTCCCCCCCATGTATCCAGTCCAAGGAGGATGAAAAAGTGTTATATGTTTTGGCTAGAAGCTAGTGGCTCGTTAGCTCAAGCTGTACTGACTCAGACTCTGTGGAAGTCTCAGTTTCCATCTCTGCTGGTGGGAAAAATGAGGGCTGAGTGACCAGAGTGCAGGAAGCAGGCAGGTGAACCTGCAAGCTAATCACAGATGTTAATTAGCTCCCCTTGAGAAAGCCAACAGGGATAATCAGACAGTCAGGCCAGCTTGATGGGATAAGAAGCCCATTATCCCATCAGTCCAAGTCTGTTAAAAAGTCAGGAAGACAGTCCCAAAGAAGACGAGAGCAGAGGGACCAGGGCCAGCTCAGCTCAGTTACACTGAAGCCTCAAGGAAGGGAGACCTTGGTTCCCCTCAAGTCCTGGGAAGAGGGCCAAAAAGTTCTGTGGGTGCTGTAAATATATTGTTGCAAGGGGTGGTTGTGGAAATGGTGGAGGGAACTTAAAATAACAGGATACAGCGAAGGCACAACCAGTGGAGTCCATGCAGTTTCTGCAGGGAAGAAGGGGGGAGAGAAGCCATGCCTCGTTACCGGCTGACACACACAGACCTACTAACAATACTGTTTTGAATGGGCCCATATAGAGAGATGCTGTGGTGACATGATCGACTGGTGTCCCCATACAACATAGGTAGGAGACAGTACAAATCTATGAGTGTTGTCAGCAGATAATATAACATGGCATCCCTGCTGAACGCCCATGGAGAAGAGTAGCTATAACCCTAAATAGAAAACCAAGAGTGTCAAGGATGTGCTTTCACACCAAAATCACAAAGAGATCCCACCCCAAACACTGCAATAAAATGTACACAGTGTAACCAAGAGATGGTTAAAGCTACCTAGGAAATGGAGGGCAGACGGGGAAGAATAACTTGGGAGCAGACTGCTGTGGTGAAAACAAAGTCAATGGAACTACACTGATTTTCTCCCTCTGAGGATCCGAGTCTTGATATCTATGTATAAATAAGTTAAAATCATGTCTGTCCTAGGATTTTACTTAAGGCTGCAAAATGTAGGAGTTAAACATTTTGATTAGTTATTGAGTGAAAATAAGTGTGACGCATGAGAAACTTCAGGGACCAATGCCGAAGGGAACCTGAGGATTACCTCAGGCATTAACTCAGCCATTATTCTGGTATAAATTGTACATCTTTCAATGAGATGAAGGGAGCCTCTTAATCTCTTAGCCAGGGTATATAAGGGCTTTGTGAATGAAGTCTACCATCAGTGATGTCCCTTCAGTGATTCACTGGTTCTGGGTTATGCTCATTTCATATCCTTTAACAATCGATTTGTAAGACAGAGAATGCATTTACTTATATGAGTCCAAAAGCTACAGGTCAGGGTGAAAACTTCACATTAGCATCAATCCTCATATGGAGTCCAGGTGAGTCTGAGACGTTTTAATCGGCTGAATGCTTTTCCTGTTTCAAAGAAATTTTACTAATGAGCTATTGGTGTCTGGGACAGGTTTGTGGATTCCGTTCCTGACTGTCATTGGCCTGTGCTTTTTAGTCACGGACATATGGTTTAGAACAGTATATATATTTCTTACATTGTAGCCTGCAGTTGGGCTTCTCCTAGGTGATAAATCGGGAAAACATCTGTATTGTTTCTTATTAATATTACGTATGATTCTGTTTCCTGGTCAGTTTGGTATTATCTCCCTGAATGCATGAAGTCCAATGGAAAAAGGCTGTAATACAGGGGACGGGGTGCTAAGAGAGGGTACAACAATGGCACAGATAGAAAATGTCTCCTCAAACTCAACTGCCAGGTTTATACCCATTTAGAGAGACCCACTCAGCCTCTACCCTGGGGAGAGAGCTGTTTGACCAAGGATGAGAAGAGAGAGGTCAAAAGACACTGAAGTTCTAGAAAGTGTCCCTCGTGGTGGTGGTGGTGCGGGGGGGTGGGGTGGGGTGGGGGGGAAGCGTGGGAATGGTCAGCATGCTGGAGGCTGACAGATGAACAAACAGATTGACTGCGAGTCTGGAACTGCAGCGAGCAAGCCTGGTGCCCAGAAAGAACAGGAGACAGCAAGGCTGGGTCATGTCTATCTAGGAGCCAAGGGGGATGCCAAGCATAGGGAAGACAATATGAAAAGAGGTCTCTTTGTTATTTTCAGATCTGCTTCTCTAGGCACTATGGACAATTTGGGCAAAATTCCACAAACCACGGTAGCATTATTGATATTGATGGAGTTACTCCTGATTTACATCATTTTACACAATACCTCAGCATAGCTATTAGAGGTGAACACCAGGGGTCATTCGGGGTGAGGGTGGGGATGGAGTAAAGGGTTGACTTTGACTAGCTACATGATGATCTACCTGTGACTTGTCTATTTAAATGGTGATAGCTATCTCAAGTTATCTATCTCAATGAAAAACACCCTCCTTTGTGCAGCAAAGACAAACTTGGGGGGGGGGGTATTTAAAACATGTGGGTGCTGTAGCTCCAAGAAATGACTGAAGTACAAGGGTTCTACCCAATTCAGGGAATCTCTGGGATCAGAGATTGTGACCCTTAGTTGGGAAGTGTCCAAAGTGAAAGCTGCATCTTAGGAAGTGATGCATAATATGGAAAGCTCTGAGAACTACCCAGCTGAACTGTGTCACTGTAAATGATTACCATCCATGTTAAAATGCCTGATTCTCTTTGATAGCAATGCATACAGGTTGTCACATTCCCTGGTTTCTTATAGCTCAGATCACCCCTTTCAGGATGTCAATTAATTTAATTTAATTTTTTCCCCGTTCTCTCAGCTCATCGCTTCATGTGTAACAGTGAATGGAAAGTCAAAACAATGTGACTGAGTTTATTCTTTTGGGACTTTCCAATGACCCACGGCTCAAGATTTTCCTCTTCCTAGTATTTTTAGTTATTTACTTATTTACCCTGGTGGGGAATATGGTGATCATGTTGGCAATAAGGACTGATTCTCAGCTTAATTCACCCATGTACTTCTTCCTCTTCTGCCTATCCTTCCTCGATGTCTTCTACTCCTCTGTCACCATCCCCAAGATGCTGGAGAACTTCCGATCAAAGCGGAAAACTATTTCAGTCTACGGCTGCTTTGCACAGATTTTCCTTATTATATTGTCAGGGTGTACTGAAGGATTCATGCTTTCAGTGATGGCTTATGACCGACATGCTGCCATATGTGATCCACTGCACTATGTGAACATCATGAACAAGCGAGTCTGCCGTCAGCTGGTGGCTGGTGCATGGACAATGAGTTTTTTCTTTGCACTTGTCAACACTCTTTTTCTATTAAACGTAAATTTTTGCAGACCCAATGAAGTCAATCATTTCATCTGTGAGCTCCCTTCACTGCTAGCTCTGTCCTGCACCAAGACCTTCACCAATGAAGTGGTTCTTCTTACGTCCGTTGTGATATTTGGATTGAACTCCTTCATCCCCATCTTGGTCTCTTATATTCACATCATCTCCACCATCCTGAGGATACGCTCCGCAAAAGGCAGGAGTAAAGCCTTCTCCACCTGCAGCTCCCACCTCACCGTGGTGTGTTTATTGTACCTGACGGCTCTCTTCCAATATATGAAACCCAATGCAGCACCCTCTGTGATTCTAAATGAACTCTTCTCCATCCAGTACAGTATCTTAACTCCCATGTTAAACCCCATCATTTACAGCCTGAAAAATAAAGAAGTGAAAATGGCTCTGTGGAAAATATACTCAAGTCGTGTTAGTGATGTTCGTTAGCTAGCTAATAAAGATGCACAGAAGAACTGAGTGTTTCAATAGCCTGAGCTCATACAATGGACTGAGAATGTGTATTCATGTAGTTTCATTGAGAAGTACTTTATTTTTCTCTTTACTGATATCTGTGATATCTGTGCAATTTCCTGCAATATCTTTGGGAGATCATATTGTTGTAAGTTGATGCATCATAGAATCATAGAATCATAGAATATCAGGGTTGGAAGGGACCTCAGGAGGTCATCTAGTCCAACCCCCTGCTCAAAGCAGGACCTAATCCCAACTAAATCATCCCAGCCAGGGCTTTGTCAAGCCTGACCTTAAAAACCTCTAAGGAAGGAGATTCCACCACCTCCCTAGGTAACCCATTCCAGTGCTTCACCACCCTCCTAGTGAAAAAGTTTTTCCTAATATCCAATCTAAACCTCCCCCACTGCAACTTGAGACCATTACTCCTTGTTCTGTCATCTGGTACCACTGAGAACAGTCTAGATCCATCCTCTTTGGAACCCCCTTTCAGGTAGTTGAAAGCAGCTATCAAATCCCCCCTCATTCTTCTCTTCTGCAGACTAAACAATCCCAGTTCCCTCAGCCTCTCCTCATAACTCATGTGCTCCAGCCCCCTAATCATTTTTGTTGCCCTCCGCTGGACTCTTTCCAATTTTTCCACATCCTTCTTGTAGTGTGGGGCCCAAAACTGGACACAGTACTCCAGGTGAGGCCTCACCAATGTCGAATAGAGGGGAACGATCACGTCCCTCGATCTGCTGGCAATGCCCCTACTTATACAGCCCAAAATGCCGTTAGCCTTCTTGGCAACAAGGGCACACTGTTGACTCATATCCAGCTTCTCGTCCACCGTAACCCCTAGGTCCTTTTCTGCAGAACTGCTGCCTAGCCACTCGGTCCCTAGTCTGTAACAGTGCATGGGATTCTTCCGTCCTAAGTGCAGGACTCTGCACTTGTCCTTGTTGAACCTCATCAGGTTTCTTTTGGCCCAATCCTCTAATTTGTCTAGGTCCCTCTGTATCCTATCCCTACCCTCCAGCGTATCTACCACTCCTCCCAGTTTAGTGTCATCTGCAAATTTGCTGAGAGTGCAGTCCACGCCATCCTCCAGATCATTAATGAAGATATTGAACAAAACCGGCCCCAGGACCGACCCTTGGGGCACTCCACTTGAAACCGGCTGCCAACTAGACATGGAGCCGTTGATCACTACCCGTTGAGCCCGACGATCTAGCCAGCTTTCTATCCACCTTATAGTCCATTCATCCAGCCCATACTTCTTTAACTTGCCGGCAAGAATACTGTGGGAGACCGTATCAAAAGCTTTGCTAAAGTCAAGGAATAACACATCCACTGCTTTCCCCTCATCCACAGACCCAGTTATCTCCTCATAGAAGGCAATTAGGTTAGTCAGGCATGACTTGCCCTTGGTGAATCCATGCTGACTGTTCCTGATCACTTTCCTCTCCTCTAAGTGCTTCAGAATTGATTCCTTGAGGACCTGCTCCATGATTTTTCCAGGGACTGAGGTGAGGCTGACTGGCCTGTAGTTCCCCGGATCCTCCTTCTTCCCTTTTTTAAAGATGGGCACTACATTAGCCTTTTTCCAGTCATCCGGGACCTCCCCCGATCGCCATGAGTTTTCAAAGATAATGGCCAATGGCTCTGCAATCACATCCGCCAACTCCTTTAGCACCCTCGGATGCAGCGCATCTGGCCTCATGGACTTGTGCTCGTCCAGTTTTTCTAAATAGTCCCGAACCACTTCTTTCTCCACAGAGGGCTGGTCACCTTCTCCCCATACTGTGCTGCCCAGTGCAGCAGTCTGGGAGCTGACCTTGTTCGTGGGCCAGGCACTGTCTGTAATTCCATCAGCCCTGCAGGAACTAAGAATGGGGTGGGGTGGTGATTAGCCAAATTCACTCATGGTGTAACACCTCCAGAGAGGTACCCCCACCTGGAAAGGCTCATGTATACTGGATCAAATTGGATTCTCCACCACCTAACAGGCCAAGAAAGGACTTTTGGACAAATAGCCTAGGTTTTAATCAATTCAGGGCTTTTCTTCTGATCCAGCAAAGGGACAGGGCCTTCAGTTTCCGGGGGCCCCAAATCCTTCCTAGCAGGGGGTGGAAGGACTTTGGCCTACTGAGGCCCCATAAGACTGAAGGGTGACCTCTGGTAAACTGTTTTTGTATGTGTTTTCTCTGTAAGAATAAATGTACATGCTTGGAAAGGGATGTGCTGCCTTACAACTGCTGTCAATTATTTTCTTCATAAGCCTTTTGAGAGAAATCAAAACACAGGGCAGGCCTGTTTAGGTAGTCAGGCTTGTTGGGGATATCACAGTGTAGGCAGGGAACAATGCAATCTGGAAAACCCCTTGTCAAGTAGGATTGGGACCTGGGCCTCTGCCCAAGAGAGGTGACAGCTGGAAGCCTAGAGTGGGTGCCCTCAAGGGGCCATGGAGGGGGAACACAGGATGGAAATCTGACTCAACCTGCTCTATCCACTGGACAGTCCCCACCCACTCTTTCCTCATAATGTAGAGTGAATTTGTATGTGGTGTTGTAAGGCAGGAAGGATGGTTGGAGCATTACAGAGCTAGCTAGATGCTTGGGAGACTTACAGGCCATTCACGGCTCTGCCATATGACTCCTATGTGATGTTCAGCAAATCACATAAGGCCAGATTTTCAAAGGTATTTAGGTGACTGAAGTTGCAGATAGCCGCCTGGTTTTCTAAAGCTTAATTTGAAAGCAATGAAATTTAAGCACCTAGGGCCTAGTGGGATTTTTTAAAGTACATGGGCACCTAAATACCTTTAAAAATCTGGTCACCAGGCACTTTTGAAAACCTTGCTAGTCACCTACCTGCAATGATAGGCCAAACACCTCTGAACATTTTTACAAATCTGGCCCTTTGTCTCTCTCCGTGCATCAGGCTATAACAGTAACTGCCTATCTCACAGAAGCATGATGAGGACAAAGACATTGAAGACTGTGAAGTGCTCAGAAATACCATAAGGAAGGTTATGTAGGTATAGACCATAGACAGATAAGTGTGTTTTGGATATTATGAGTATGTCTACACTGCATAGTTACCCCAGGCTCAGATTCAGGGTTAAGCCCAAGCCCCCTTACCATCCACACACAAATCAGTTTGACCTCGGTCAGCAAGCCCTCAGGACTCAATCCTGCAGGTCTGCACCTGAGTCCCACTGCAATATGGGCCCAACCCGTATCACTTTGCAGCATGGATGCAGCTCAAGCCACAGACCCAAATCAGAAGGTCTGCATAATGCAGTATGGATGCATTATCCTGGTTGTGAGACCCAGGTAAACCCAGGTTTACAATGCAATGTGGATGCTTAAGTGTGGGCTTGGAAACATTAAATCTACAAGCCCAGATCCCAGAGATCTGGGTTTACAATGCAGTCTAGACATGCCTTAGGAGTCCAGATTTCCATTATTGTCTCAGAGAGAAAATACTTCCTAGGGACAAGAGTTCGGAACTGGGAGCTAATACCCTTCTGAACCAAATTTTTAAATTACATCAGAAGCAGGAAGCCTGTTAAACAAGCAGTGGGGCCACTGAGAACACAGTGCTAAGGTAGCACTCAAGGAGGATGAGGCCATTGCGGAGAAACCAAATTAATTCTTTGCATCGGTCTTCACGGGTGAGGATGTCAGGGAGATTCCCCAACCTGAGCCATTATTTTTAGGTGACAGATCTGAGGAACTGTCCCAGATGGAGGTGTCATTAGAGGAGGTTTTGGAACAAATTGATAAACTAAACAGTAATAAGTCACCAGGACCTGATGGTACTCACCAAAGAGTTCAGAAGGAACTCAAATATGAAATTGCAGAACTACTAACTGTATTATGTAACCTATCATTTAAATCAGCTTCTGTACCAAATGATTGGAGTATAGGTAATGTGATGCCATTTTTTTAAAAAGGCTCCAGAGGCGACCTCGGCAATTACAGGCTGGTAAGCCTAACTTCAGTACCAGGCAATTTGGTAGAAACTATAGTAAAGAACAGAATTATCAGACACATAGACAAACACAGTTTGTTAGGGAAGAGTCAACATGGTTTTTGTAAAGGGAAATCATGCCTCCCCAATCTACTAGAATTCTTTGAGGGAGTAAAAAAGTATGCGGATAAAGGTGATCCAGCAGATAGAGTGTACTTAGATTTTCAGAAAGCCTTTCACAAGGTCCCTCACCAAAGGCTCTTAAACAAAGTAAGCTGTCGTGGGATAAGAGGAAAGGTCCTATCATGGATCAGTAACTGGTTAAAAGACAAAAACAAAGTTTAAGAATAAATGGTCAGTTTTCAGAATGGAGAGAGGTAAATAGTGGTGTCCCTCAGGGGTCTGTATTGGGACCAGTATTGCTGAACATATTCATAAATGATCTAGAAAAAGGGGTAAACACTGAGGTGGCAAAATTGGAAGATGATACAAAACTACTCAAGATAGTTCAATCCAAAGAAGACTGCAAAGAGTTACAAAGGGACCTCACTAAAATGGGTGACCAGGCAACAAAATGTCAGATGAAATTCAATGTTGATAAATGCAAAGTAATGCACATTGGAAAACATAATCCCAACTATACATATACAATGGTGAGGTCTAAATTAGCTGTTACCATTCAAGAAAGAGATCTTGGAGTCAGTGTGAATAGTTCTCTGAAAACATCCACTGAATGTGCAGTGGCAGTCAAAAAAGCTAACAGAATGTTTGGAATCATTGGGAAAGGGATAGATGATAAGACAGAAAATATTATGTTGCCTCTATATAAATCCATGGTACACCACATCTTGAATACTCTGTGCAGATGTGGTCAACCCATTTAAAAAAAGATATATTGGAATTGGAAAAGGTTCAGAAGAGGGCAACAAAATGATTAGGGGTATGGAATGGCTTCCGTATGAGTAGAGATTAATAAGACTGGGACCTTTCAGCTTGGAAAAGAGACGGCTAAGGGGAGATATGATTGAGGTCTATACAATCATTACTGGTGTAGGGAAAGGAGATAAGGAAGTGTTGTTTACTACTTCTCATAACACAAGAACTAGTGATCACCAAATTAAATTGATAGGCAGCAGGTGTAAAACAAATAAAAAGGAAGTATTTCTTCACACAACGCACTGTCAACCTGTGGAACTCCTTTCCAGAGGATGTTGTGAAGGACAAGACCATAACATGGTTCAAAAAAGAACTAGATAAATTCATGGAGTATAGTTCCATCAATGGCTATTAGCCAGGATGGGCAGGATTGGTGTCCCTAGCCTCTGTTTGCCAGAAGCTGGGAATGAGCGACGGGATGGATCACTCAATGATTACCTGTTCCATTCATTCCCTCTGGGGCATCTGGCACTGGCCACTGTTGGAAGACTGGATACTGGGCTAGAAGGACCTTTGAGGTGACCCAGTAGGGCCGTTCTTATGTTCTTATTTTCTTATGAAATATTTCTTCACACAACCCACAGTCAACCTGGGAAACTCTTTGCCAGAGAATGTTGTGAAGGCCAAGACTATAATAGGGTTAAAAAAAGAACTAGATAAGTTCATTAATGGCTATTAGCTAGGATGGGAGGGATGGTGTCCCTAGCCTCTGTTTGCCAGAAGCTGGGTATGGGCGACGGGATGGATCACTCAATGATTACCTGTTCCATTCATTCCCTCTGAAGCACATGGCATTGGCCAGTGTCAAAAGACAGGATACTGGGCTAGGTGGACTTCTGGTCTGACCCAGCATGGATGTTCTTATGTTCTTATGGATTAAAATTTCTATTTATTTATTCACCCACGAAAGCTCATGCTGCAAAACGTCTGTTAGTCTATAAGGTGCCACAGGATTCTTTGCTGCTTTTACAGATCCAGACTAACACGGCTACCCCTCTGATACTTGACACTATGCAAGGCACTGCATTTAGCCGTATGGAGTGGAAATCCATCAACCTCATGAAGAAACTTGCACAAATACAGACAGATATCATCTTCCTTTCCAAATGCAAACGGATGGACATCATACCAAATGGACTAAAGGTAAAAAATCCACTGCTATCTACATACCACACAGACCACAGTGAGAGATTATGCCATACTCTATCAAAGAAACTGAGGAACCACCTGATCAGCATCCTATACAACAAACAGGAAAACATCAAAAAAGAGCTCTCCAACCTGGAGACTCTCATTAATAACCAAACTTCCATACAAACGGACTTCACTAAAATAAGACAGGAGATCTACATTACTCACTTCACCTCTCTACAAAGGAAAAAGGACTGTAAGCTGTCTAAACTCCTACCTGCTACGTGGGGCCACAACCGTGGTACCCCTAACCCACCCAGCAATATCGTCAATCTATCCAACCACACACTCAGCCCAGAAGAAAAGTCTGTCCTATCTCGGGGACTCTCTTTCTGCCCTGCCACCCCCACCAACATGATACAGTTCTGCGGCGATCTGGAAGCCTACTTTCGCCGTCTCCGACTCAAATAATACTTTCAGGACAACACTGAACAGCGCACCGATACACAGTTACCCTCCCACCAACAACACAAGAAGAAGAACTCCACATGGACTCCCCCTGAGGTTCGAAAAAAATTTTTTTAGAAGAAGTGGGTATTCACCCATGAAAGCTCATGCTGCAAAATGTCTGTTAGTCTATAAGGTGCACAGGATTCTTTGCTGCTATTTATTTATGATTTCTATTACAGGAATAACTAGAGACACCAAACAAGAGTGGGGTCTTATTTTGGTAGGTACTTTTTAAGCACATAGGCCATATTTTCAAAGGTGTTTAGATGCTCAAAGAAGCAGATAACTGCTTAATGGGATTTTCAAACATGTCTACACTGTTTGATTTTAATGGGAGGTAGACATCTAGGCACTTTTAAGAAAACACTAGGTACCTATCTACATCTTTAGGCACCTAAATATCTTGTAAAATCTGGGACTGGATGTGTTTCTATGTATGATTATACTTCAGCTGGATATTATAGTCTGTGTTATGCAGGAGGTCAGACTAGATGATCAAGATGGTCCACTCTGGCACAGAGAATTGATGTGACTTGCAGCAGGTCAAACAGAAAGTCAGTGTCAGAGCTAAAAATGGAACAAAGGTGTCCTGATTCCATGATCAGTTCTCAGGCCACTTAATCACTACTGATAGACCATGAGATCTCTTCCATGTTAATGTCCATCCCTCTGATTCTCCTTTTACCTGCTCAATTATTTTGCCTGCCAAGAGAAGAGCAGAGAGGGAGGTTAGTGGTAGGAAAGGCCATGGTCACTGATTGATACATTTGTGAATACCAGGTGATTTTCAAGGACTTTGAAGGAGGCATAGACAACCTGGGTCAGCATTTGACCCAGGTGTTACTCAATGTCTTTCACCAGCTATGACAAGAGGAATCCATTGTAGGTCCTGATTCTACAATGGATTGTGCTTGGACAGAAACCTGAGCCTGTGTTCTGTTCCATAAAAATTCATGGTACTTCCACCTGGGTGCAAAGGTTTGTATTAATAGATATCAAGACAATATCAGTGTCAAGAGCACGTAACTAGAACTCCCTTATAGTGCCCATAACTCACTTTTGATACCAACTCACTAAGAAAAAGAAGTTGCAACAATATATCAAAGTCACTAAGATTGATATGCTGAACACCTTGAAGCAAGGGCCAAGACTACATGGTGGATGTCTGTATTTGTTGTGCTATATTATTTCACTCAGCATCCTAACCTGCTGACCTTAAGACCCTTCCAGAAATCTGACCTGCTCTCCCTGAGCCCTAAATCCTGCTCTCCCTGAGCCCTAAATCCTTACTGGAATTTGAGTTTTGAAAGTGCTCACTGTATTAAAAATGCAAAGGTTTATGCGCTATTGTGGGATTGTATGTAACTTCTCAAGGAGACGTGACTAATGTAAATCTTGTGAAGGTATTATGAGCTTCAAAGCACTCTGTGAAACAATGTGCTAGACAAACAAAGTTATGTGGGATGCTAAGAAATACTTGGGAGGAGGGGCAGGCAAATTCTCTTCTCCGGAACCATCTTTTTGTAGCTGCGTCCTGAGGAGAAACCCATTGTCTGCTGATCACCTGTCACACAAGGCCCAGACCAGAAGCCCAGACTGTATAAAACAGTGACTCACAGATTCATGGGTGTGTTTATTCTGAGCTAGCAGCTGTCATGAACTTGAAACCACTGAAAAAAACCCTCTGTGGATGTTGAAGGACTGATCACCAGCCAGCTCCCTTGTTGGAGTGATCTCTGGTAGATTGATTAGCATGCTTGTAGGCTCTTTTATTGTTTTAATATATTTTCTCTGTAATGCTTTCACCTTATGAATAACTATGCTTGGTTAGAAAGAGCTCTGTGCTCACTGAACTGGGGGCTATTACACTGCTTATGGCCTCAGAGGAGAAGAGGCAGTCCTCCAAAGCAGGCCTGTTGAGGCAGTCTGTACTGCCGGGGAATTCACAGTTAGACAGGGAATTGTGTGGCCTGGAATAACCCTGGTCAGGAGGGAAAGCGACATGTGTTTCCACCCAAGAGAGGTGAATCTGGGAAGCCGGAGCCTAGAGTGGATGCCCTTGCTGGACCACATAGGGGGAACACAGGTGCAGTTGCCCTGAACTGGGACAAACTATGCAAAGTTACTCAAGTGTGGAAATGTTTGCAGAATCAGGCCCCAAGAAGGCAAACAGAATTCAGAGGGTGGAGAAGAGGGAGACAACCAAATATACAGAATTTTTGAAATATAAATATCCTGTTATTTTCACAGTGTCATGTTCTAAACTGGACAGATCAGGACATGCACATGCATGAGGACAGACAGATGGTTAGATGGATTTTAAGCACCTGGCTGCAATTTTATTAAAATATAGCATTGGGGAGGGTTTGCCCAATTGCAAGTGTAGATTCCAGCCATGACATTGTTTGCTTCTCCAGACAGATGACAGAGATTGAGAGTATCTATCTATCTATCTATCTATCTATATATATATCTATATATCTATCTAAACAGAATCAGTCATATGAGCTGAGAGATCCCTCCCTGGCCATATCTGTCTCACCGTCCTCAATGAGACAGTGCTCCTCATCTCTAGTGTTATCATAGGACTCAGCTCATTTCTGACCATCCTAGTCTTTATGTCTAGATCAGCTCAGCCATCCTGAGAAGCCAGGCAACATAGAACAGATGCAAATCCTTCTCCACTTGTGGATCACATTTCACTGTGGTCATTTCGTTCTTTTTATCTGCTTCATGTAGGTACTTGAGGTTGGACTCATTGTCTCTGGTGCATCTAGATGAGGATATGAAATCTTTGCTGGTGAAGTTTGCAGATGACACAAAGATAAGTGGTGTGATTAATAATGATGAGGAGAGGTTACTGTTACAGAGGGATCTGAATCACCTGGTTAAATGGTCAAAGTCTCTACAAAACGTGTTTTAACACAGCAAAATGCAAGATACTACATCTGGGAACGAAGAACACAGGCTATTGACTACAGGATGGGAGAGTCTGTCTTGGAAAGAAGTGAATTCAGAGACAGACTGAAGGGGTCAACTTGGATGATCACATCAACAAATTCATTGACTAGTTATGGCCAAAAAAACTGAGAGGGGCTTAGGTGCCATTCAAAAAATGGCAGCTGTGGCAGAGGTGGTAC
The DNA here is from genome assembly GCA_003942145.1 of Platysternon megacephalum. Lineage (NCBI taxonomy): Eukaryota > Metazoa > Chordata > Testudines > Platysternidae > Platysternon > Platysternon megacephalum. The sequence continues at coordinate 7,092 of QXTE01000633.1, read as the reverse complement.
CTTCCTTATAATGCTTAGCCCAGTGGTTAGGGTGCTCACCTGGTTATCATCAGTAGGGATACAGCACCATTCATGAGTGAATGCGCAAACAACTGTAGCCTGGTAGCTGGGTCATGCAAGGTGAATCCCTTCTCTAATGACTGTTTATACAGTGGGGAACTCATCTGTAACAGAAGAAACTGAGCTTGCCCCCAACCAGATTAGCCTAGTAGCTAAGGTGTTCTTCTTTGATATGGGAGACCTTAGTGCCAACCTTTCCTCCTTATGAGGCACAGGATGTAACACCCTCCAAGGCCAGAACCTGGGACAAAAGGGGCTGGGGGTTACTGATGCTTCCATATTGCCATTGAAAGTTTAGGGTGGGTTTTTGCTGGAGCTGGGCTCTGCGGGAAGTATGGCTCAGCAGCCCCTGAGTGCTGGCCCCTCGCAGCCCACTGATTGGCTGATACTAGTATTTAAAACAGGGAGCCATGACGGGGAGTGGGGGGGTCGGAGCGCTCTCTGAGCAATAGTGCAGACTGCCTGCCTCTCTCTGCTCCAGACTTTGCTTCCTGTAGGCACTAGACTCTGGCTTCTGACTATAGTTTGTCCTTGACTTTGCTATTTGCTTGCTGTCTGTAACCTGGCACCTGACCCCAACTTCCTGATATCCTGACCTGGCTCAACCCTGACTGCTATTTGCCTGCTACCTGCAACTTGGTGCCTGACCCTGACTTCCTGGCAATCTGACCCGGCTCATTCCTGACCCCGCTACTCATCACCTTACCAGTGCACACAGGCTACCCTTGTCACAACCCTGACACAGAGGGGGGAATTAAACCTGGATCTTCGACATCCCAGTGTCCTAACCATTGGGCTAAAGATTACAAGAAGTGCACTGCTGTTTTCTGAAAGGCCCCTAAGTCCCCTCCACCCTCTCACAAATTTGTCAAAAACCATTTGGCAAATTCAAGTAAAATCTGTGAATAGTTTGGGTTGAATGAATTTGCATTTTTCCACAAATAATCATCCAACATTTTCCCCCAGCTCTACAAAGTGGTATCTGGATGAAACTTAATGGCCTGTATTATACAGGAGGAGATCAGCCTAAATAATCTAGTTGTCCCTTTTGGCCTTAAACACTATAAAACCTGTGAAAGCATGAAATTTCCTATCCTCCTCATATGTTTAAATGACTACATTAAACTAAGAAGAATAACATTAACTTCTCTGGGCCTTTGTTTCCCTCCCACCATTTGTCTGTGTTGTCTATTTCCATTATAAGTAGGCTTGGCAGAATTTGATTTAGTTTTTTAAAACTTCAGCAGATAAAATTGATGCTTATTTTAATCACTTTTTTCATTTTTATTGATTTTTATGTTTTCACAATTGCAGTAAACTATTGGGGGGGTGAGATATTGGGGGGTCAGGCAATAATTATTTAATGACAGTAGAAAACTGAAATTCAAAAAGTTAAAGCTCTATGAACATTAAAACACAAATTGTCAACATCTTATGTCAAAATACGCAAAGTAAATAACCTTAAATTGAACGCTAAGCTCTCATGCAGCATTTTTCTTATTTTGTCTATCTGTAAATTTCCATTATTATCAATGGCAATATTTTTGGTCCATTTGTGTGTATTCAGTGAAATCGACCTTTATTGACATTACTGCTAAAAATCTAAACCTTCCAAGCTTACCTACAAGCTCTTTTGTGCATGGGGTGTCTCTCACCATGTGTTTCTACAGAACCCAGCACAACAGGGCAATGGTCTTGACTAGAGCATCTGGGTGCGATGGTAATGCAAAATCATTATGATGATATAAACATGCCTGTTAATTTTCATTCCAATACCATCATGTTCAAACGAATTATATTCTAAACTTTTTTCTATTAAAATTTGAACCAGGAGCTCCTGGGTTAATATTCCACTGACAGGCTGTGACCTTGGGTAAATCACTTCCCCTCTCTGTGCCTCAGTTTCCATTTTCTCCCTTTGTCTGCCCTCCCTATTTAGACTGTAAGCTGTTTGGTGCAGTGACTCTCTCTCACTCTGTTTCCATTCAGGGTATAGTACAATGGTACCCAGATCTCAGCAAGGGCCTCTGGGTGCTATACAAATATATGTGCTGGAGTTGACTTAGACTACTTTTAAAATCACTCACTAGATGATTATCAATAGCAGACGGTGTTAGTAATAATAATAATAATAATAATAATAAATAAATAACAATAGTAATGCAATGGTCAATGTATTTTTTTCATATTCATCATTATCATTTAACAGAGGAGCTGCCTCTTTCTAAATGTGTTTTTTGTAAGATCTGCTTTAGTTCAAGCACAAGTAGTAGATTTGAAGCATGAATTAATTTGCAGAAGTCCTGTGGCCTGTGTTAAACAAGAGGTTAAACTAGCAGATCACAGTGGTCCCTTCTGGTCTTAAATTCTATGAATTATTGTCTCCTTCCATCCATTTCCTTTAATAATGTTTCCTAATCATTTCTTACCCTTTGCGGCTCTCTAGTGATCACATAAAGCCAACAGAATTTCTTTGACATGAACTATAATCTCAGTCTCTTCGTTTTGCTTTTATATCATGATCCATTTCCAAATGCTTCCTGTCTGTCAGTCAAAATGGCATTTGTCCCATCTGCAACTGCTATTCACAAATAGCTCCAACAGCCAGAGATGGGGCACTAGAGGGGGAGGGCTCTGAGTTACTACAGATAATTCTTTCCCATGTGTCTGGTTGTTGGGTCTCTCCTACATGCTCAGGGTCTGATTGCCATATTTGGGGTCTAGAAGAAATTGTCCCCCAGGTCAGATTGGCAGAGACTATGGGGGTTTATTGCCTTCCTTTACAGCACAAGGCATGGGTCAGACTAGAGGATCATGATGGCCTTAAAGTCTGTGTCTAAAATTGCTAAACCAAAATAGCTCAAATAGCCATGTCGGGACACTTGAAATTTGGATGGGATCGCAGTGCACTACAGAGATTTGCCTCTCTATTGTTAATTCATCAGCAAGTAACACATGTAGGCCCCAGTCCTAGTAACACTGAGGCCAAAGGGAGCTTGGTTTTTGAAATCAGAATGGTTGGGGCCCATTGTTTGGGATTACAATGTCTAGGTAGGTTGCTAAACGCTTCCAAGCAACGTAGAGTATGAGCACACAACAACCAATGATAAATACCTCCCATCATTCATGTGAGGTAGGGAGAAGGGATTATCCCTATGTTAAATGGAGGGCAACTGAGGCAAAAAAGCTGGACCTCAGATGCTGTAAATCCACCTACCTAAATGTTTCAGGTATTTACATAGACCTCATCACTGTGGTCTCTGAGCATCTCTCAGCCATGAACAGACTTTAATGTCACCACACTCTTGTGAGGGTGAGAAGTGCAATTATCCTTATTTTACAGATGGGGAAACTGAGGCACGGGAAAGATTAAGTGATTTACATAAAGTCACACAAGGAGCCCGTTGATACCAGCTGGGGATCTGCCCCCCTTGACTCCAATGGAGCTGAAGCCAGTTTCTACCAGCTGAAGGTCTGTGCCACATCATTTAAGGTTGTGGTTTTTCTAGCCTGCTTGTGGGATTTGGAGACACAATTCCCATTATTGTTGATTTGTAAACTTCAAACTTAGTCACCTTCTCAGTGCCCAATGCAGGGTCAGCAGCAAAGCCAGGAACTGAGCTGAGAGGTCTGAGGGTCAGTCAAGTGCCTTAAACCCAGGATAAATCAGCCTTCGTCTCTGTGCAGGAATCACTGGGTGTCAGTGTTATGCCCTGCTGGTGTGTGTATGTACTTGACTAGCAGAGGGTCAGGAGCACTGTCAGCGTTGTGTGTTTGGGGTAGGACAGCAATGATAGAGGGTTGTAGCTTCTTATTATGATGCATTGGCCGAGCTAAGGGAACAGTTTGTAGACAGGAATAGTAGGAGTGATATGTCAGGACTGAGGCATCTCACTAAAGCTGTGAAGGGAGCCAACCCTGGGATACCAGAGGGATTGTGTGTTAGGAATAATGGACTTTAGCAGAGATGTGTGTGTGGCAGCCTGGGGCTGGGATAGCAGGGGCCTGCAGACTGGGACTCAGGGGCAATGACAGAACTGTGCGTGTGTGAACCCAGAGATGGAACAGTGGAAGGCGCTGTGGGCTCGGACTGAGGGGCACTGGCAGAGCTGGGGTTCGTGGGCAGCACAGCAAAGCCTGTCACAACCCGGGTACATTGGCTGAGCTCTGTTCCTGAGACCTAGAAATCTGAAATTGCCTCTTTCTTCCCACACCTGGGCTGTGCTGCCTTGGCTAACCAAGTGGGAATCTGAGATTTGTTTACATGCCAGTTTCATTGCAGCCATCCCTCCCCCTTGCATTCCCTCACTCTCTGGGGGGCTGATGGAATTTAGGAAGGAAGGGATCGCTGTTCACAGGGGCTGGGAGTGAAGGGCTTGACCATTTCACTTTAACCACTGGGGGCTACTTGCCATAGGAACAGACTCATCCCTTCCTTTGTCTAACTTCAATCAATGCCTTTGACTTTCTCTTCTAATCAGCTCCGATGGACTGTTGCTGCGACCTGCATTTACCAACAGTGTTTCCAGTCTAATGGCCCTCGACAGGACCCATTAAAATAACAAGTAACTTTTTCTGCCACTGGCCCATAATTCCTTGAGAGGTTTGTTAAATCTCCAGGCAGTGCCCAGGTCTCAGCTGGGTTTAACATTCCTGAGTGCTGATTAAGGCATGTGAAGTTTTAATGACCAGTGTAACCTCCTTTAAATCTCTCTAGAGTCACAGGTGCTGCATGGCTCACTGGAAAGATTTCTTTTTAATAGGTGTGTTGCTAACTGGGGTGGTTTTTAACAAGCACATAATGAAGCAGGATTTTTTAAATTATTTTTAAAATTATTTTTATCTAAGCAAAGCATCAGTGAAATTAACATGTTCCAAATGAAACTGATCTGGGTTCCTTCAAACTGGGGATCTGTTATAGCAAATCTGAGATTAGACCTATAGAATCAGCTGCATCCTTAAGGTCAAGCATTCATTGCCACTTCTCTGATCAGCCACCAGGGACCAAGATAGCACTTGTTACAGTCTATCCCCTTCCCACTGCTGTCCTTAGCAGAGTGTTACAATCACACTGCCAGCCTCTTGTCAGCTCCAATTCCCACCTGCTTTGCCTGTGAAATTAGCAGCACACAGAAGGAATGCTCCTTAGTTACCAAATATCAGGTTANCAACAACCCAAGAGTCTCTGTCCTTGGTCAGTGCAGCCCAGAGCTGCAGAGTTTTTGCCCCCCACAGCCTGGGTGGAAGGGGGGGGGAGAGAAAGGGTACACAGGGTGTTAAGGGGCACCTTACGTGGTCCGAGGCCAACTGCCCCGCCTCTCCGTGGGGTTCTGCTGCCACCTTCACCATGAGCCGCTCTACTCCACTAGCCGTCCCGTGAGCTGCACCAGCCGTCACACGAACTGCTCCGCTCCACTCGCTCGCTGTCCCACAGGCAGCGCCAACCGTCCCGCAAACTGCTCCGCTTGCCGTTCCGTGGGCCACACCAACCGTCCCACAAACTGCTCCGCTAGCCGCTCCGCAAACTGCTCCACTCCACCAGCTGCTTAGCAATATAGCTTCAGGCTCCCCCACTGGTTAACACAGCACTTAGTGATTTCAGCTTATAGTAGGAGAGCCCGAGTGCTGGTGCACCGCTGGCCCAAAGCAAATTCAGCTCAGCAGTCTGTAACTAGATTCCTAATGGGATCAAAGTTAGCTCTGACATTCAACAGTGGGGACAGAGAGAGAAAAGAAGATGCAATTGGTGTTTCAGGCCTTCAAAGGGGGCCCATCCCATCAGGTACAAATACCTGTCCCCAACCTCTCTCCCTTCATTGGGTTTTGGCACCCATGTCCCTTGTCTAGCCAGTGCTACTTAGTTGATGGAGAGTCCCTCTGTCATCAAACAGCTCCACTGGCCTTGATTCACATAACCATGGTAACTCAGGGTAACAACACGTTATTCCGCCTGCCCCAATAACAGAGAAACTGGGGATCCCACAGCGGCCAGAGGGACCATTTTGGGTTGCTGGGGCTCACGCTAGGCGGGGTGTGTGTGCCTATGCAAATGAGCTCAGCCCCTGAAGTTCTTTTCCACACTCCCCATAATTCACCACCCGATGTCAGGGTAGAGCTCATCCTTACTCTGCTTACATCTTCCCCCCCGCCGAGAATTTGTCGTCCCGACAAATCACACTCCCTATTATACCAACTCACTGGTCCCCTCCAAAGGGTCTCAGATAGCCCACTTTAGCTTCCACAAGCCTGTGTGCTAAATGTACTGACTCCTCACTAGTCACCCCAGGTGCATCATAAGTTAACCGTTTCACTGGTCTTATTACCCTGTCTCGCCTATGGAGAGTCTCTGTTGCCGTGGTAGAGGGGACATCCTCTTGAGCGACGGATGGAGAGGTTTCCTTTGAGGGCCCCTCCGCTACTGGCATAGGCCCCTGCAGTTCTAGTTCTAACAGGGAAGGGTCCAAGGTTCCCAAGGCATCCTCCACCTGTATGTCTCCACTGTCCAATAACCTGTGTGTGTCATCACACGGGGGTCCCACCAACTGCTCAGGGGTGTCAGTAATGGGCCTAAATACTTCTGCCATGGGGTTTAGAGCGGAAGAGGAGGAGCTCTCTTTTGATTCAGCTGATCGAGACTGAAATCGTGTCTCCATCCCAGGATACACCATGGTTGTGCCTTCCTCCTCAGACTCACTCTCAGATGTGCTGCAGAGGGGTAGTTTAGCTGCAGGGGGCCGGCTGTCCACGTTGGAGGGGGGCTTTGGTCCAGCACCTTCGTTCTGCCCGGTTGCCCTGTTGTAGCCCATCTCATAAGGGCTGCCTACCAATTCCCCCACAGGGAGCAAAATGTTTCTATGCACTGTCTTTCTCTGCCCTGGACCCTCTTCAGGTTTGATCTTGTAGACCAGCAGGTCTCCCAGCTTTTCCATTACCGAGTAAGGTATTGCCTTCCATCTGTCAGCTATCTTGTGTTTGCCAGTGTGACGGGTTGGTTCACAGAAACCCCCTTGGGAGCTGCCAGCTGATGTGCAA